>CAUYQG010159168.1:0-35932 GCA_963574415.1 Tarsius wallacei | reverse complement strand
ATTATTCACAATAGCAAAAACACGGAACCAACTGTGCTGCCGATGGAAAGTGAACTGAATAAAAAAATGGAGTAGATATACACAATGGAGTATTACACAGCCACAAGGAAGGACAAAATTATGAACTTCTCAGCTTCTTGGATGGACTTAGAGTCTATAATACTCAGTGATCTATCACAGAAACAAAGAACTGAGTACCACATGTTCTCACTCATTAGCGGACTCTGAACAATTACTGTAGTACTATAAGAAGGGATTGGCAGTAGTGGGAAACTGCCAGGGGTGGGGAGGGGCACGCATCATCAATAAATGTACCTGATCTCAAACCAGGTGAAGCAGGGACCAAAGTGAGGCCCAAATCTTACCCGTACAATGACCATTTGTATACCTAACCCTGAATTGTACCCATCTTGAAAATAAAAATTTTTTAAAAATCGGCCAGGTGTGGTGGCTCACGCCTATAATCCCAGCACTTTGGGAACCTGAGGTGAAAAAATTGTCTGAGTCCATGGGTTCCAGGCCAGCTTGGGCAATTTGGCAAGACCTCATCTCTACAGTAAATCAAAAAATTAGCCGGGTATGGTGGTGCACACCTCTAGTTCCAGCTACTTGGAAGGCTGAGGTGGAAGAATCACCTGAGTCCGGCGGGTCAAGGCTGTGGTGGTCATGAGTGTGCCACTGCACTCCAGCCTGGGCTACAGAGAGAGCCTCTGACTCAATAAATATAAATAAATAAATAAGTAAATAAATGATATCAATTGTAATTTTGTGTCATTAATCTTGCTTTTCCACTCGGGATCCTTATAAAGTTACCAGGCAAATATTACCTATCTGTTTATAATGAAATAGTTAAATCATAAGGAAAAAGCATTAAGTTTTGTCTGTTTTTAATTAATTTCAAAGGAGGAATCAATTTGGAAAAATGAAATACAAGAAGAAAAAACTAGCCAAATGTTAAAAATACCGTGCCTTGTAAAGAGAGCGTGTTTCTGATCAAATAAGCTAAAAGCACAAAACAAAGTCCTCTTTCTTCAGTACATATCTTCAGAAAATCATATTTATAAATGCTATCCAGAAGAATACGTTGTGGGTTATTTGTATTCCATATAGAAGACTAGATGTAGCTGTTTCTTACAATTTACTCATGTCTTCAAAGCCTAAATTCTATTTTGATTGTATAAACATTTGTGCTGATGAATTGCAAGGACTCGTGACGAAATATTGCATGGCTAATACCTATGCTTCCTCTGGGTCTGGTAAAATATCTACATTCTTCCTGTTAGTTTATAATATCACTATCTTAAAATGTTTTACATATAAACATTCATAAATTTCATACTTCTATATTAGTCTCCATAAAGTTGTAACTCTTTTTGTGTGGGTATGTTTCTGTTGTGGTATTTTTTACTTCTTTTTTTGGGCGTGACTAAAATTTTCGTTGGCTCGAGGATGTGTCTGTGTAGATAAACTTTATATGGGTTGAAAATCATAATGAAGAGTTTCTTGAAAATCACCGTGTTTAGCTGACGCACTTTGTTCATCGTCTCTTTCTTTCAATCCTAAACCTGTCTGTCCTAAGTCCTGACCTGTCCCTTTATATTTTTTCCTGGAAATTTAATTCTTGATGCAGAATTCATTTTTTATTAACCTTTGGGTCTGTTTTTGACTTTATCTTTTTTTAGACTCAAATGGAATTTTTGTTTTTCATATGTGCCACAAAGTAATGTCAGCACCTCTGCCTTCTTCACCATTCGTACCTGCCATTTTATTATTTCTTTCTTAAAAACAAAACAAAGCAAAGCCAACACAATTTCTCTATGGCCAGCTCTGTGCATCGTGACTCAAGCCCTACCACCAGGATGCTCCAGTTATTGAGATAGTCTAGAAATAAATATATCCTGATATTTTCCTCTCTGTTCTTTCGTTTCTAACCTAAGGGACTTCACCTCTTCTTCTTGCAGATTCTCTAGTCGTTTCTCTAGTCTTAGCTTTTTGTGGATAAAATATTTGCAACTTATAAAGTATATTTTGCCTTGGAATAATCTTTAAATGTTACTATATATTTATTTACCCTCCCATAAAATAGGTAATAATACTTGGCTAACTTGCGTGGCCAGCAGGCTTTTTTGACTTTACTAAGTTCTTTGAGGTAGTTGAATGCAAAAAGAAATTGAAATCCAGGACATTATTACTGTTGTTATGTGGAAAAATGATATTAAAATACAACTGTACCTTTACGTTTCCCCTGGGCCATTGTCCTTTATGTTTTCGCTGTATTCACTCTCCTCTGTGTTAGACTGTCATGAATATAAATTTCATAGAAGATCAAAGGCTACCCAGCACAATGTGAGTCTTGAAACACCCCCTGTAAGGCAAAAATTAGTTAAGCTTCTTGGTCTCTTCCTCCAAAATTCATATAAAGGTCTATTCCTTTGGTAAGTATATTTTATTTTCATGGGAGTATGACTCAGTCAGCATATGTATAACTACATGGAGATACTGAATGTGTTAGAAAGATATAATATGTGAGCTTAAAATCTAATTTTTCACATGAATTACTTGCCTTAGTAGAGTGGACGGTGCCTTCTTAAATAATGCATGACAGAATTTTGTTTTCTTTTTTTCAGGCATTTACAATAAATGTTTTGTCTTGTAATGCTTTTAATGTCACTCTTTCTAGGTTTAAAATGAAATTTTAAATATATACCTGTGAGAGGAAAGTTTATGGATGTGCATATTTTTAGGTTACACGTTGGTCCACATTTTCCAGAGATAAGTCCCATGACATTTCATTATTCCCCTGGCTTCCTTTCAAAGCAATGGGTTCTGATACTTGGAACAAAGTGATGTGGGTTTGTGTAAAATCAGTTGCCATGTTGCTTGGTTAAGGACAGTAATTTCTTCAGCCTCCTGAGATTTTCCAGTGAGGTTAAAATATGCCTACAGATGTCAGAAGTATGTATACAACTTAGGTCGGAAAGAAAAAGAGTGAGAAGTATGTGGAAGAGGCTAAGTAGTGATAAACACCAGAATTTTATAATAGTAATTTTTTGTGTGCTACAAGCTCAATAAATTTGGAGGAAATTAGATAGCAATACATAGTATAACGTCACACAAAATCTTTAGGTTTATGGCTGAAGTTCCCTGAATGTATGATATGTAATAATTTGAGGTCAGAAAGGAGTGTCTATTTTCTAAAGAGACAGAACAAGTGACCACTTAAATTTATTAATTATTTTTCCTTAATTCTTATTCTTCACATATCAGATTTATAGAAAAGTTCAAGGATAGTGCAGAACAATTCCTTCATCTCTTTTCCTGAATGTAAACATTTTACTGTATTTGAGAATAAATTGCAGATATGCTGTTCCTTCAACACTAAAAAGTTCAGCGTATACTTCCTAAAAACATGAGCGTTCTTTTCTATTATCACAGTACAAGCAATAATTTTAGCAAATTAATCTCAATATAGTATTATTATCTAATATACAGACATTATTTCAATCATCCCAACAGTGTCCTTTAGAGCAAAACAGCAATAACAACAACAATAACAACAAAAATGATTACCATACCCCAAATATATGGTAGTCAATTGCTATATCTCTTTAGTCTTTTAATCTGGAGTAGTGCTATCATATCTAATTATGTTCCATGACACTGACATTTTTAAGGTGCACATTTTACAAGATGTCACCCAATTTGGGTTTATCTGAAGTTTCATCATTATTAGAGTCTGGGTATCCAGTGTCTTCAGGAATGCTAAGAAACAGTGTCTTGTCTTCCTCAGTGCATCACTTCAGGAGGCACATAAATTTGATTTTTTCCTTTTCCCGTGATGTGACCCCTGGTCACTTGGTTCAGGCAGTTCAGGATTTCTACATTATTCAATTAAATGTAAACGTCTTTGCACATTGACAGTTTGTGTGCTAACATAGCTACTCTCCTTTTATCATCTGAGCTACACTCTTCCTTGGTTTTACCCAAAGCATATGTAAAAGTAAGGTACAGCAAACATATTTTTAGGAATAATAGTGCGATGAAGACCCAAAAACAGAGAATGAAGAATAAAGGAAAGAGAGGAAGGGGGGAAAAAAGCCTTAGGACTCAAGCAGAACTATGTTCAAATTTTGTTGTTGTATTTATTCTCTAAATTTTGTTTTCAATTATGACATACAAAGATACAAGGTTCCACATGTAATGTACGTTTGTAAATTAAAATTATTTATCTCTGGAGAATGAAAAGTACTCAGCACTCAGTGTCCTAAGTTAACTATTATAAATGTTGTGTGATCTAAACACTTACCAACAATAATAACAGAAAATTAGCGTAAATTTATATTGTAATCAAAGCAAAGCAAAGATACACGTAAATTTAATATCTGCTAAAGCTCATATTAGTTGTGACATCTTTCCCCTGACTATTTAAGCTTAAAATATACATGTGTTGAGCAGATTCTACTGGTTGTCACTTGAAAAAAAAAAATCCAGTTCTGAAATACAACAAAATATGCAACTCTCTCCACTAGTAATGTTAATACATTGCCAAAACTCATGGCAAATATCTTCTAGTCATGAAAGATGGTAACACTCAATATATTTCTTCTCTTCAATTGTTACCTTGGCAATTCGGAAAAAGAGAAATGGTATACAATTTTTAAACTACTGTTATATTATATTGTAAAACTACTCAAAATATAAACATTGTTCAAAAGTAACAGAATAGCAACCGAAAGCAATAAATTTCAAAAAAATCTATATTAGAGGTGGACTTTAATATAGATTTTTAAGTAATATATAAAGCACGTGTACATTTTTGACTGATAACCAATAAAATAAATATGTTCAGTTCTCAAGAAACCACTTTTATCATTTCAACATTGGCAAATCCAATGAACTTATTTGTTACAGTTTAGATAATTCAACATTTTAAAATTTTTATATTTAATTTATATAGTAGAATCCATTTTTGTTTTGATTAGATGTTTTATTGAAAAATGGGTCATACAATTAAATTCATAGAATATCTCTGTAGCAAAGTGTCATCTCAGTGTAACTGCATAGAGCAGACAAAGAAATGGTACAATTTATAAAAATGATAGAAGTTAACATGCATTCACTTGATGATATTCTGGGTCATACAGTCTTGGTTACCTTCTGAGCATCTGTCTATTTCCCTTATTCCTTGCTAGAGGAAAGAACATTTTATATGCCAGGTGGCCATGAACTTCAAAAATCCTCTTC
The DNA here is from genome assembly GCA_963574415.1 of Tarsius wallacei. Lineage (NCBI taxonomy): Eukaryota > Metazoa > Chordata > Mammalia > Primates > Tarsiidae > Tarsius > Tarsius wallacei. The sequence continues at coordinate 30,688 of CAUYQG010159168.1, read as the reverse complement.
CTCTCAGTAAATAATTTTTGCTTACTAAAAATGAAAAATATAAATTAGGAAATATGTCATAAAAATGAAAATGTGATGCATTTCTGTCCAGAGTTATACAGGGACATCTCCTTGGTCCTTCTGGGTAAGCGATAGAAGGTATGATGTTTGGTTGGACCTTACTTAGTCTGCCAAAACTTTTGTGACCACAAAGAAACAAGAAAGAAGCTGGAATATAAAATCCACACACTGAGGATGGCAGATTAGAAAAATTAGGAAAAGAAAAAATAATAATCTGGACTTCAAGAACAATATGCTCAATGAACCAATCTTTTTGTTATGAGAGAAAATGAAGTAGCCTTATTGTTTAAGTAACTGATTGCTCATATTTGTGTTAACTATAGCTCAAGATATCCTATTTATTTCAGGTAATTTGACCCTAAAATAAAGAGATAATATTGGTTCTTTCAAAAAAAATGTTTTGGCTACTTACTGTGCCTGCAAATCACTGTGTCAGATGCCAAGGGCGCAATGGGCTAAGACGTCTTTTTAGTTATCAGTTGATTTTTATTTTAAAAAATTGAAACAAAAATATTTAAATAAAAAATAGGAGTAGGCATTAAACATTTTAAAATAACATTTCAATAAATATAACAATAACTGCACGATATCTTACCTAGCTTTCAGATAAATTCAATAAGATAATCCTGCAAAATTCTAGACATATTTTGATACATGCTGAGCACTAATGAGTTAGCTGACAATAGTAAAATTTTAAATATAAATATTACTAGAATAAAGCTTTGTAATATAATAATATATTCTCGATAATAATGAGGGATTATTTTTAAACATAAAGAAAAGGTACTAAAATTGTTAGCCCAAAAATAAAAAAAGGTGCCATATTGATATGGCAAATTGCTCTTTATTAAATTTAAATTTCCAATCAAACACTGCTTTTCAAAGAAAAAGATTGTCACTTTAAACTGTACTTATAAAAAAACCATTTTAAACTCAAAAACATAAAGAAAAATGTACACTCTCTTAAATTATGGTGGCATTATTATGTAACCACATACAGTTCTGGGAGTATGAAGATTATAGAACTCTCAATATGCCTTTAAAAAAGAACCCATCTCGTCTGTGGTTACTTCCAGGTAAGGCTTCTTCTTTACATAAGAATCATATCAGCCTTCTCCAAAATGGTTTGCAAAATCTTGTTTTAAGCAAGTGAAATTAAGGCACTCTGTCACATTCATATAAGAAAAGTAGTGTCATGAAAATAGCAAAGCCAATGAATATTAATGAAGTGTTAATGAATCACTAGCCCATAGGTAGAAGGGTAATTTTACCACAGACTCTTGAATCCTTTACTGAGCCACCCAAACATCAGAATTTGCATTTCTGTTTACATTTCCCACCATCATAATTGGTAGTTTGTCACTATTTCCTTACTTGCTTGGAGGCATTATTCTAACTGCATACATTTCGTGGGTAGAGAAGAAGCATCGCTCATCAAGGCTGTCAATTTCACCACTTCTCCTTTTAGTTATCCTTGTTAGTTACTCTCCTTTTACTTTTACTTACTTAAGACATGCCATTCACTCAGCAGATGCGCTGACAGATACTTGACTGACGTGTGAATTTATTCACAGGAAAGAAAAGAACATTTTTGTTCTGACGTTTTATTTTTATCGTGTGTGCCATCTTTATTTGACAGATTATAAAGTCATATTCATATTAAAAGCATCTTTAAATAAAGAGCAATTTGCCATATCAATATTGTCTTCCCTCCTTTTTTATGTTCTTGGCCTTAGAAGGCTTACTGAAAATAACATTTATCACACGTGGCGGCAGTAATCCAAGAGATGGCGAATAGCCACCTCCTTCTCCCTTTTTTATTAATATTTCTGGTTGTTTAATGTATACAAAAAAAGTATATCACTCCTATATCATAGAGACACGTAGACTGGCATATACTCTACTCATCCTTTTCTGAAATGCTTGAGGAGATTATAATTTATAGGTAACAGGAATTAAAATAATCAAGTTCAACAATTTAAGAATAGGAGTCAGATAAAAATCTGTATTATTATATTTAAGAAAGAATCCTTGTAAAATAAAAGTTAAATTTGAAAAAGAACTTCAATTAAAATATATGCTCCATTTTTATAATTAAAATGTATTGGTCAATGTATTCCCTGTAACAGTTTAGGTATCAAAATCTAATAATATTTTTTTTTGTAAAATGGTGATTGAAAATTTATATTTTCTTCTTACTAAAGTATATGCATATTTAATATTTGGTATGAATGACTATCATTTTGGGGGACTAACACGGGGTGACATGCCCATGCAATCAGTCATTCTGGATGTTAGAAATAAACCGTGTTGCCGTGTTCACTGAGTACATGCCAAGACAAAAGCAACCCACACACTCTTACTCATGGACAGCCTAGTGGTTCTGAACACAACTTGGGATAAATAACATGAAGGTCTATCAGACACTGTGCACCAAACTGTATTCTTACCGAGCTCGTTCTATTCGTGACTAATGATTTGCAAGTGGTCCTCAAAAGCTAAAATGTCGCCATGTGCAAACTCGCCTGATTGCTTCCAAATATCTTAGCAGTAGCTCATGTCAATATGATGATAACTGGAGTGCATAAATGCATAGCCTACCTTCCAGATGTAGGTTAATGGTATGTGTCAGGCATTGTATAATAGTTCACCATTTATGAGAACTTCTATAAAAGTATTTATTCTTGCAGGTTTTTTTTCCTGAAACTTCTGTAAATGGAGTCTATCTAGCCTATCTACTCTAGAATCAAGTTATTCAGAGTTGCAAATAAATACCTCATAATCACAGTATGGATTTTAGAGAAATAAGTCAATAAAAACTATTTGAGAGCAATTAACATGGATAAATATGAGAGTTTGGAATTAAATAAAAAGAGACATAATGAAGTCTTTTTTTAAAATAAATGTTAAGAAGTTTAAAATCCAATATTTTGCTTAGCATGTAATCTTGCCAGTCTGGTCTAGACGTTGCTAGCATCCAGTAAGTGCTTAACGATTGCAGAGTAAAATGGACAAATGACCGAAGCCAAGGGAACTACATTTTTAAAAGACTTATACTAGTCACTGCTTTAGGCTAAGTTCTTAATTATATTTTTATATTTTCAACTTACAATGGTGCATTGCTCTTAAATCTAAGTAAAACGTCATTCGCTTATTACTTTCAATTGAGTCTGTCAGCAGCAAGAAAATGTGTACTTTTTAAAACAGTCACATTATCACTGTTACTGTTTTTTTTTTTTTTTTGAATTGGAATCTCACTCTGTCGCCCAGACTGGAGTGCAGTGCCGCTCCCGGCCACCGCAGCCTCGACATGCTGGGCTCTGGCAATCCTTCTGCCTTTGCCTTCCAAGTAGCTGGAACTACAGGCGCGCGCTACCACTCCCGGCTGATTTTTTTTGATTTATTGTAGAGATGAGGTCTCGCCAAGATGCCCAGGCGGGTCTCGAACCCGCGGACTCACGCAATCCACTCACCTCAGCCTACCAAGGCGCGGGATTACAGGCTGAGCCACCGAGCCCGGCTTTATCACTGTTACTCTTAAAGTTAAAAATCATTACTCTAATAACAACTCACTCATATTTTGAATACCTAATCTATTTCCAAGAAGTATTGAGAAGAAGGCATCATGCAAACAGCAAATGTAATTGCTTGGATCTTACCACTTAAATATATGTTGAATTATTAAAATTGGTCTTCAGAGGATCCATTTAAAAACACTAACAGGAGGCACTAACAGGAGGAAAACGTGTTAATGATATACAAAGTTAGATTTTCTGCCTCTGTGATGGTCAAAGAAGTTGCACCTCAGCCTTTCATTGAATCATTATTTTTCTATTACCCGGGAGACACAATTATGAGCCAACACCTGTTGGAAGAATTTTTCTGACCTTTTCAGCTCATTCTTCTGTTATATTTGTGGCCACTCACCAGATGTGCTCATTGGACACCTGATTTCCTATGCCTGGTTCTAAATGCTCCATGATGCATTTGCTTATGAGTTTTACATGCAAAATACTGGAACAGTCATTTCCTTTGCATGAAAAATGCCAGTCCGAATCTTCGCCTCTTCATGATAGAACAACATGGCTATTAAACCATAATTCTTTAAAAAACTGACTAGGAAAAAATAAATTCACCTCAGGATACCTATGTGTTACCAGTTCCTTGGTAGTTGAGGTTTTTCTGTCACAATTATATAGGACAAATCATTTTATTGGTGACTATTTCTGTAGACATGTGGCTTAGAAAGAGCCTCGTTTTTCCTTTTATCAACATTGTTTTAATAATAGTTGTTCATCTTGACTTTAGTATTGACATTTCTGTTTTCATAGTTCCTTCTCAGGAAGTTGTTCTCTGAATAATTTGAGATTTTTTTAAAAAGAAGTTAATGAACTTATAGAGAAGAAAAATATTGCTTTATGAAGGAGTTGACTGAATTTTGTGAATTAGTGTTACTTTTTGAGCTTTAATATAGAACATTTATTCCTAAAATATGAAACAACATAATACATAAAAGTAGGAAAAAATGTGTATTGAACATATTCATTATTTTGTTAATTTTTCTTTATGTATAGGTTTTAGTATAATACTAGGTATAATATGCAAAGGGATAATCTCACGTTAAACATAAAATTTTTTCATGCTATTACATATTTTCAAAGTAGTCACTTAAAATTTCTTTATAGCATTTTTGCCATACTTGCTATAAATGTATTTCTACCCTTACTCAATGTACAGAAACTTGTCCATTTTTTGTAATAAAACTAATTTTCTTCTTATATTTTTTATTACTTTTATCCCTGAAGTTTCATTCCCTTCAATTACATTTCGTCTTAGTTTTACAAAAATTTTATTTTAAAATATCATTTAGCATCATGGTGCCAATACACTTTTTTATCTGAGTTAACATATGTAACACATGCTTTTTTTTCTTTCACTGAATTATGTAGTCTATTGTTATTTTGAAAACAACATGAAACATCATTCTCAAAAGTAATTGAGAGCATCAAAAAAATCCTTTTGCTTTCTGTTTAGCATTATTAAATTCATTTTATTTAAAGTACTTATATTTCCTTTGATTATCATGGATTTTCAGAGCATAAAATCAAATAATGTGTAAATAAAATCAAACCTCCTCAGTTTTTGCACAGTATTTATCACCAGTGAAAGGGTGGTAATCCTACAGCTTTTTCTGCATAAGTCTGCACTCAATATCAGTCCAATGTTCTGTGCCTGTTTACAATATGAATGATTTTATTAAGATGCTGAATTGCTACTCTGTCCCTGAAAGATGAGTATTCCACTTTCTGAAATTGAGGACTGCAATGTAATTTGAAGAGTTAGAATCCCATCTTTGTAGATAAACCAGAAAGTAAACCTGAGAAGTCAGAGAGCTAACTCCTCAGAGTGGTTATGCTAGGCCTCCAGGGAGCAGCTATGTTTTATTTTGATAGCCCCACCATCATCATATTTTGCCTTTTTTTTTCCTAATTGCACTACAAATATCCTTGGTGCATTGTTTTATATGTCCTATGCATTACCAGTCTGTCTACATTAAGAGTCTCCAGTCCCAGGCTGTCGTGGCCTGCTAGGAACCTGGCAGCACAGCGGGAAGCAGGAGGTGAATGCAGGCACGCAGAGCTTTGGCTCTTGTCACCTCAGCCGCGGCATTAGATTCTTATAAGAGTGTGAACCTTATTGTGAACTGCTCGTGCGAGATTGGGTGTTCCTTATGAGAATCTAATGCCTGATTATTCCCTCATCCCTTCCTGTGCAAAAACTGTCTTCCACGAAACTGGTTCCTGTTACCACAAAAGTTGAAGACAGCTGGTCAACACTATCAATCAAGTCACCTATACAACTCTGGCAAAGTGGTGGGTATAAGACAGGGGCAAAAGCCCATCAATGTACCTTGATCCAGGGAATTTGGGTCTTGAGGCAAGGCAACTTAAGTCTGGAAAAGGATGGATTTGTTTCATTTATACGGAAGTTCCTAGAGACAATTCTTACTGATAGACTCTTTCTCAGCTGTCTTGCTCAAGAGATTTATTTTTAAATTCTATGAGTTGCTTCTTACTTTTGAAAAATTTTTTTTATTTTGTTGTTTTATTTTTTATTTTCATGCCAAGATTAGTCAGAGATGGCATCTAGTAAGTAACCACAAATAATCCTGCAGCACCTTTTAAGAAAATAAGAACAATCCTAACTTTTCAAAAGTTACTCCATGGCACTATAACAATTTAATGCACATATTAAAATATCTTAAAGAATAAAACAGTATTTCCAAAAAAACTGGATTCTATTTTTATTTTTAAGAGCACTCTTGTGATTTAAAATGATAAACGGTTATTGTACACATGTATAGCGTATATGTCATATTTAATACATTCTAATAAGGAGATACAATTGTGATGATCGAATAAGGGCAATTAGAATATCTATCACCTCAAACATTTATCATTTCATTCCATGGGAAATATTTTAATTTTCTAGGTATTTTGAAATACACAATACAGTATTGTTAACTAAGACACCTTACTGTGCTATTTAAAACTAGAACCTATTTCTTCTGTGTAGCTGTATGTTTGTACAGATTAACCAATTTCTTTTCATACCTCTATTCCCACTGATCCTAGACTCTGAGAACCATTGCTTATTGTCTACTTCCATGAGAACCACTTGTTTTCCTCCAACATAGGAGTGACAACACGCAGTACTGGCCTTTCTGTGTTTGGTTTATTTCACGTAACACAATATCCTGCAGTTCTATCTATATCGCTGCAAATGACAGAATTTCATTGTTTTATGGCTGAATAGTATACCGTGGTATATATATTCCACATTTTCTTTATCCATTTATTCATAGATGGACACTTAGGTTGATTCCATATTTCGTTAATGTAATTAGTGCTGCAATAAACATGAGACAGCATGCAGGTATCACTTTGATATACTAATTATATTTTCTTTGGATAAATATCCAGTAGTGAGATTGTGGGATAGTAGTTCTAGTTTTAGTTCATTGAGAAAACTCCATACTGCTTTTTTCTACATTCTTACCGACAATTTTTATTTTTTTGTCTTTTTTGATAATAGTCATTGTTACTGGAATGAAATTATATTTCATTGCTGTTTTGATTAGCACTTCCTTGATGATTAATGATGTTGAACACTTTTTCATATATCTGTGGGCCATTTGTATGTCTTCTTTAAAAAATGTCTATTTCGATTTTTTGTTCCATTTTAATGGAATCATTTGTTTTTTGTTTGTTTTTACTGTTGAGTTGTTTGAGTGGTTTGTATATTTTGAATATTAATTCCTTGCTGAATGAATAGTTTGAAAATATTTTCTCCCAGTTTACAGGTTGTCTTTTCCATCTGTTGGTAGTTTTCTTTGCTGTGTAGAAGTTTTTAAGTTTCATATAGTTCCATTGTCTATTTTTTTTTTTTTTGTTCCCTGCCATTTTGAACTCGTAGCCATAAAATCTTTGCCTAGACCAATATCTTGAAGTATTTATCCTTTGCATTCTTGCAGTAGTTTTAGAGTTTTGCATTTTTGTTTAAATCACTAAGCATTTTGAGTTTATTTTTGTATATGGGCAGAGGCAAGGATCTAGTTTCATTCTGTTACATGTGGATATCCAGTTTTCCCAGTATTATTCTTTCCCCAAGGCATGTTCTCAGAATTTATTTCTGGGTTTTCTACTTTGCTTCATTAGTCTATGTGTCTGCTTGTAAACTAATAACAGGTTTCACTTATAATAGCTCTGTGGTATATTTTAACGTCAGGCAGTGTGATGCCTGTACCTTTCTTCATTTTGTCACCTTTTTGGTTACATTTATTTCTAGGTGTATTATTTTTTTGTAGTTATTGTAAATGAACTTGTTTCTACTTATTTATTTTTAGCTACTTTATCATTGGTTCATAGAAATACTATTGAATTTTATATGTTGATTTTCTTATCCTGCAAATTTACTAAATTTACCAGTTCTAAGACATTTTCTGTGCAGTCTTTAGGCTTTTCTAACTACAAGGTCATGCCATTTGTGATGAGAGACAATTTGGCTTCTTTTCCAATTTGGATGTCTCTTATTTAGAGTTTCCAGTACCATGCTGAATAAAAATGATAAAATTGGTCATTCATGTTTTGCTCCAGTTCCTGAAGGAAAGGCTTCAGTTTCTGCCTATTTGGTATAATGTTAGCTGTGGGTTTTCATACAAGGTCTTTTTATATCGCTTGTCCCTTCCATGCCTACGTTTTTGAGAGCTTTTATTATAAATACATGCTACATTTTATCAAATATTGTTTCAGCATCTCTTGAGATGATAGTATGTACTTTGTCCTTCATTGAATTGATGTGATGTATTGCATTTACTGATCTGCATTTCTTAAACCCTTCTTCCATACTTAGATTAAATCCCACTTCATCATGGTGTATTACATTTTTGATATTTTGTTGGATCTGATTTGCCAATATTTTGTTGAGAACTTTTGCATTCATGTTCACCAGAATACTAGTCTATTGTTTTTTGTTTTGTTTTGTGTTTGGCATCAGGGTAATGTTGTTTTTGTAGAATATGTTAGGAAGAACTCCCTCTCTAATTTTTGGAAATAGTTTGTGAATGATTGGTGTTTATTCTCTTTATAAGTTTGGTAGAAATTAGCAGTAAAGCCATTTGTTCCTGGGGTTTTCTTTGTTAAGAGACTTTTTATTACTGATTCTCTCATTACTCTTTAATGTTCTATTCTTGTTTTCTATTTCTTTCTGGATAAATTTTTGATAAGTTGTTTATATTCAGGCTTCTATTCATTTTCTCTAGGTTTTTCAATCTTTTAGTGTGTAGTTCTCATAATTGTCTCTAATGATCCCTTGTATTTCTGTGGTATCCATTGTAATGTCTCTTTTCTTCATTTGTTATTTAATTATTTGTGTCTTCTCTTTTTTGCTTCTTAGTCTAGATGACACTTTGTAGATTTGTTTAACTCCAACTTTTTGTTTTGTTGACCTTTTGTATTTTTTTGGTTTCTTTTGATTAGTTCTGCTCTGATCTTTATTATCGTTTCTTCTATTAATTTGAAGTTTGATTTGTTTTCGTTTTCTATATTAATGAGGCACATCAAGTTTGTGTCTTTAAAATATTTTTAGTTTATTGACACAGTTATTTATTGCCAGAAATTTCTCACTCAGCACTGCTCTCACTGTATCTCATAGATTTGGTATGTGGTGCTTCCATTTTCATTTGTTTCAATTTTTTAAATTCTCTTTTTAATTTCTTTGTCAACTGAGCGTGTTGTTTAATCTTTATGTATTTGTACAGTTTCAAAACTTCTTCTTCTTAATTTCTCATTTAATTTGTACTACGATGTAATTTAAATTTCAAAATTTATGAAGCATTGTTTTGTGTCCTAACATATGGTCTATCCTGGAGAATGTTCTGTGTGATGATGAGAAGAATGCTGTTGGACGAAAAGTTCTGTAAAGGTCTGTTAGGTCTATCTGCTATATAGTGCAGATTAAGATCGATTTCCTGTGTAGGTGATCTGCCCATTGCTAAGAACGGGGTGTTAAATTTACCAACTCTGCCGGACTTGGTGGCTCAGCCTGTAATCCCGCGCCTTGGGAGGCTGAGGTGAGTGGATTGCCTGAGCCCGCGAGTTTGAGACCCGCCTGGGCAACTTGGCGAGACCTCATCTCTACAATACATCCAAAAATTAGCCGGGCGTGGTAGCATGCTCCTGTAGTCCAGCTGCTTGGAAGGCGGAGGCAGAAGGATCGCCGGAGCCCAGCAGGTCGAGGCTGCGGTGGCCGGGAGCAGCCACTACACTCCAGTCTGGGAGACAGAGTGAGACTCCAACTCAAATACATAAATAAATAAATAAATAAATAAATTTACCAACTATTATGGTATTGACATGCATCTCTCTTTCAATCTAATAATGTTTTATTTATATATCTGGGTGCCCCAGTGTTGGGTGCATATATAATTACAATTGTTATATCCTCCTTCTGTTGCCATAAGCCTCAAACATTACTTATCCTGCTTGATTTATCCTAGTGACGAATTTCTCCATTGTATTTTATGTTTCCAGAGGTTTGGTCCCCTGGAACCAGTTCTGGTGGTGGTAGTCTACAATATGCTGGTCCGGAGGACCCGAGGAAGCCTACATGGATAAAAGTGGTGGTGGGACAAGGCAGGTCAGTCCTTGAACCTCCAGGCAGCATGCTTAAGTGCTGGTAATAACAGCAGCAGGCTAGACGGACAGGACTTTTGGCCTCTGGGTGTTAAGTGCATCCTAGTGGCAGCTGTGGCTCTAGGCCAACCCTCAGTCTTCTAAATGTGGTCATGGGCTGGACTGGCTGTTCCCCAGGCTCCTGTGTGGCACATATGAATGGGTGCCAGTAGCGGTAGTCTAGACAGGCTGATCACTGGACCCGTGAAAGATGTGTTTAGGCATCAAGGGCACCAGTCAGGGTACATGTGTCCTCTTGCCTTGGAACAGCATAGAGTGAGTCAGTACTGGATCCCTGACCGTGCATGCACATGTGCAACAGCGCTGACATTGCCAATGGAAGAGTTATTGTCAGTGGCAGCAGACTTAACACCCCTTTTCCTGAGGCAGATTCCCTGGTGTACCGCACTGCCCATTCCCGGTGGTGTAGACACTATGTGAGATAGAATGCTGGTGGTCCAGCTACACCACCCAGCCTCGCCAGCATCACTGCACTGCTGCTGTTTGGGCGAACATAGAGAGATGTGGAAATGTAAGGGCTGTTGGGCCCCAGATCAGAATGTAGTCTGGTAGAGGTTGGGCCCTAAAATTGGTGCTGTGTTCTAACTAGTTGGTCATGGGAGATGTATAGGACCCAGTGAAAACTCTCTTGCTGGAACCCTGCCATCATGTGGATTCCAAGCAGGTCTCAGAGCCAGCAAGAGCTGATGGGCTCACCTGTGGCTAGAATGGCAGAAATCTAGGCTAGAACTATGAACCACTAGGGATCATTTGCTTACCTTTCCTGCAACGGAGAGTTTCTCCTGTCTCTGACCGAATCCTGACCAGGCCAGCTACTTTACTTTTCTCTCTTTCCTGGCCTTAGGGATTTCCTGTCATTGCTTGGTGAACTCCAGCGTCCACCCTTAGACATCTATTTAACTTACAGTTAGCTACTTGCTATTGTGGTCTTTTCTTTGTGGCAGTGACAAATGCCAAGCATATGTAGTCAGCTCCCTTGATGCCATTCTCTCCTATATAATTTTAAAACATTTGTTTCTAAATGTTGTAAAGGAAGATACCCCCCCCCGTGAAATTTAATTATAAAGAAATGTGTATATATTCTTACATGTTTAAATTTCAGCCACTTTCAAAGTATTTTCTCTTTGTTGCAATAAACCTATCGAGGTGCTTTTTCCAGTGCTCAGAACAGTTTTTTAATTCATCAGTGCTGATTCCTTTTTAGTGCTTCTGCCATTTTTTTATTAAACTCTTCCACATTGGCAAAATGTTTCCCTTTGAGGACTTTTTTCATCCAGGCTAACAAAAAAAAAAGTCATTCAGGATGAGATCAGGTGAACAAGAAGAGTGGGGCATGGGAGTCATGTTGTTTTTTGGTCAAAAACTGCTGAACACTCAGTTCAGTGTGGCAGATTTATTGTCAAGGTCAAAGAACCAGTCATCTGTTTGCTACAACTTGGGACATTTCTTTCATAAATAGTAATGTGACCCTCTCAAAACGTTCAGATAAAACTTTAGTTGGCCATTTGATCCAAAAGAACACATTTCAGTTGTACAACGAGGTCTGTCCTCCAAAAAAAAATTTCATTTTTGGGGGTCCCCCTCATATATGAATATGCACAGCATGCGCTTATGGTTATGTGTGTGTATGTGTGACACAGGTCCATTTTCTTCAAATGCACTTGATGATATTAAATGTACATATATATTATCATACATGCAAGGTTAGCCTATTATTTCTACGTAATAAGATATTTAGAGATTTAACCTTTTACTATTACCTTAATGGCATGTCTTTTTAGATATTATGGATGTATTTTTATGTATTAAGCTATTTCCTAATTGTGAACACTTGAAATATTAAAAATTATTTTATTTTATTTTAAACATTTACTGTGATCCATTTATTAGACATAGACCTCATGATGTTACCACCTTTTTATGGTGCCACCTCTTATGACTCCCAAAATGGCAATTAAATTTCAACATGGATTTTGGAGGGAACATTAAAACCATAGCACTTATATCATAAAACAAATTAAACTTTGTGAAGAAGAACTCAATTCAAACCAACTTTTCTATTATTCTAGAAGTAAATCTTCGGCAAAAAATCTTTGCGGTGACTTTGTCAATTATTATTAAACCTACTATATATGTGGCTGTATGCATTTTCACCAAATCATATTTTAACATTCTTTTGATTAAATATATTTTTGGAAATACTCTCTGGGAATTTTAAATAATAGAAGGTTTCCAGTAATAGTAAATGTTCCATACATAGCAAAAATGATTCAGAGTTTAGGCTTTAGCAAAAAGATAGAACAATAGATTTCACCAAGTAAATAATAAGTTGTCTTCAATTGGTGCCCCAAGCTATAGAGACATATGAAGAAATTAAATTTTTAAAGTGTTTTCCAAAATTTTTCTTCAGGATTCCATAGTTAGCCTTCATGTATGCATTTGTATTCTTCTGCTATTGGTCTTGAATATCTATATATCAAAATTTGAAAGATTTTTTGATAAAGAATATTTTGCGAATATATATTGTGTTCCTTTCTGTCTGGCGGTCCTGCCTCAGGGCTTCCCCCAAAAAATACCAATTTCTATAATAAAAATTATTTCCTATTGTAAAATGTTATTGTTTTGAGAGTGCAAATAACTTTTCTTGAAGGATAATATGCAAAAATAGAATAAGCTACACATTCCTGGTGTAAATATGTACAAAGGCTTCTCAAGTATATGCCTGCCACAAATGACACTTATGTGATTCTTTACCGGTGTGTTTTCAGATTGTTCAATCTGAAAATTTTCCTTGGACCATATCAAAACTTAAAGCCAAAATAATTTTATTATCCACTAGCCAGGGAGTATATGTATGTATAAAAATTTGACAAAAGACTGGTACTTTCAGTTAGCTTTTTAATTAAAGAATAGAACAATATAAGAAGACATTTTTTGTAGCTTTTTTTCTTTCAAAGTTTTAAATATGGCTTCTTATTGTGGGGTGATGTGAAAGACAGAGAGAGGGATGATTTTTTTTTTTTTAATTGCCAGGCACAGTGGTTCATGCCTATAATCCCAGCACTTTGGGAGGCAAAGGCAGGAAGATTGCCAGAGCCCACAGATTTCAGTCCAGCTTAGGCAACATGGTAAGGCCTCATCCCTACAATGAGTCAAAACAATTAGCCAGGTGTGGTGGCGCATGCCTATAGTTCCAGCTACTTGGAAGGCTGAGGTGAAAGGATTGCCTAAGACCAGTAGGTCAAGGCTGCTGTGGCCGTGAACATGCCTTTGTACTCTAGCATGGGCGATAAAATGAGACTCCGATATACCCCCCACAAAAAAATTTCAACCTTTCCACCAAATGTTTCAAGTCTTTGGATGACAACTGAGAGTTAAAATGTACTAATATTTGATTGCAAAAAAATTTCTCATATGGAATTATCAAATCTTTTTAATTTTATAGAAAATTTTGAATTAATTGTATTAATGTAGTTATCAGTTTACATATTACCTGATTAAAATAAAACTTTATACCAAGCTGGCTCACTAATGTAAGATGCATTTTCCCACTATTTTTGCAGATTTTATTTGTTTTAAATTTTGGGAATACAATTCTAATTTCTTATCTGTCACAAAAAAAAGTTTGAAAAAAAAAAGTCTTTTCTGTTTAGTATTAAGGGGAACATATGCACTATTTTTGAAGATCGTTGCTGTTTAAATAAGCCCACTGTGAAAGAATACTGTTAATATTTATATTGCAAAGTTATTGTTTGTTCATCATTTTGTATAAATAGAAAGAACACCTGATGCTGCCTATTTATTAAATAAATAATATAAGGTTAATGAAATTATTATTTCATTTGATAAAGTACATTTTCAATATAACTTTAGTGGTCCTTGTTTAAGATTCTGTTATCAAAGGTGAAACATATTTTTCTACTTATGATATCAAGATGCCAGATACATCTTGCTAAATGATTTTTTTTAGAGATCACTTATTTCTTTACTTAATATTGATCACATGTTTATATTTACTCCTGACTAAGCTCTGGAAATACAGAGATAAATGAAACAAACAAAGTACTGACCCCATGGACAAATAACATAATGTGGAGAATAAAACATATACATAAACAACTATAGGAATTTGACAATTTCAAATAATGAGTGACATAAAAATAAATTGATAGGATAGAGAGTTTAGAAGTTGTAACATGAGAGCTAGTTTATACAGCATGGTGACAAAACTCCTGTCTGCATGGAGCAGAAGCTTAAATAATAAAAGTCAAATAAGAGGCGAAAATCTTTCTTTTTTTTTTTTTTTTTGAGTTGGAGTCTCACTCTGTCGCCCAGACTGGAGTGCAGTGGCCACTCGCGGCCACCGCAGCCTCGACCTGCTGGGCTCCGGCCATCCTTCCGCCTCAACCTTCCAAGTAGCTGGAACTACAGGCGCGCGCTACCACGCCCGGCTAATTTTTTTATTTATTGTAGAGATGAGGTCTCGCTTGCCCAGGCGGGTCTCGAACCCGCGGCCTCAGGCAATCCACTCACCTCAGCCTCCCAAAGGCGCAGGATTACAGGCTGAGCCACCGAGCCCGGCTGCGAAAATCTTTCTAGCAGAATGAATTGCAACTTCAAAGACCTTAAGTGCAGTATATTTGTTGAATATTTAAGGCACAGAAGCAAGAAGTGTTTGACTAGAGGTTCATGAACAAGGCAGAAGAACATAGAAACTGATATGGAAGAATCAATCAGGGATCAGATTATGTGGGGCATTTTAAGCTTTGGTCAGGTGTTTGAGGTTTTTGTTTGTTTGTTTGTTTGTTTCCCCAGAAGTAAGCCTGAGCTTTAAGCAGTTTTAAGTGGTTTACCCTGGGGTATTTCACAGTGGAGCTGATGGGAAGCTGTGATATTCCAGACAGTTAAGAGGGATATTAGAATTGATATAGCGACAAATAACCTCGCAACAAGGGTTGGCAGTTTTAGCAAATATAGAGGGCCTGGTATGATATCTGAGACCAACGTATACCAATACATTATTTGTTGTTCATGTGAATTTCCAAGTTACCTGGATGTTATCTGGTAAACCTAAGTTTCCTAACTTTTTTTGTCTGAATATCTAGAAAAAGGAATGCTCCAATAATGCTATGTTAATGGTAGGTTTGAGAGGCTGATTACATAACTCGACAAAGATGCTGAGAAAGTTACGGTGGGAGAAGGGGGCTGAAGATGAAATTGTGTCACAACTCTAAACAGCATCTGTCCTTTGATGACTGCTACAAGACCAAAGACGGAAAAGGTAGAACAAAAGCCAGGAGAAAGGAGAAGGAAAACATGAGACTCCACAGAGACCTAAGGTAAGTGGTCAACAGCCAGATGCTGAGAGAAGGCCCTGCCAGATGAAAACAGGAAACTGACCACTGGCTTTAACCAGAGGCGGTTGTTGGTGTTTAAGTGGAGTGATCCCCTTGTGATGTGGGTTAAGAAGGAAAGGAGGAGGGTGAGGAAAAGATGCCCTGTGCAAACTGTGTGGAATTGTGCCCTGAATCCAGAATGACGAGCAGGGAAATGGGGTCAGAGTAGAATATAGGTGATTATCGGATCAAGAAAAAGTTGCTTTTTAAATTGTTTTTTTCCAGGCTTACGAGGATTAACACGCTCCCATATTGATGAGAATTTGTTGTTAGTAATGAAGGCACAGGGGATTATACATGATATTTGCAGAAGGCAAATCCCTGACTAAGTGAGCTCATGTGAGATGCAGAGATCAGGTAGGGGCTTGTCATTAGGGAAAGGCAGAAAACAGCCATTGTAATAGCAAAAGGCGCAGAAACAGAGAGGCCAGCCACTTCATGGTCAGAGGATAAGTCGTTGTCTCATTGTGTCTATCTGTCTAACAAACAGAGCTATCATCTTTGAAGTTTATAGCGATGAGCTATAAAAAATAAGTATCTTAGGGAAAACACACCCAGATCCACATCATAAAAACATTGTCTTTCATCTCACCTTTGAGTCTGGATGAGAGATCAAGCTTCCTTGGCACTTTCAGGACACATCTATGGCCACACACGTGATATTGTCCTGTCATTGTCACTCTATTCTTGGAAAAAGATAAGCTGTTATTCTCTTTGTAGCCCTAGTAAAGACATTGGCCCTTGGTAAATTTAGAGCACAATAAATATGTGATGGATGAAAAAGGTTAAAAAATTATGTTTCTCTAGTTTGTAGACAAATCACTGTTTACAACCTTGGAATAAATTGATTTGTTTGTAACTCAAAGGTAATGTATACGAAAAAATGTAAGAGGCACCCATCTCCTGTAATGTTGGCAAGTCAGTCACTTCATTTCTCTGTGTTTCAGTATGTGTGACAAACACAAAACATTCTAAGAAACCACTCAAATTTATTAAAATTGCAGTACCTTATGCCATTTCATGGAGTTTTTTTAATGTAATGATTTTGACTGACAAATTATGTATAAAAATCATCTTGATTTTCAAATAATATTGTTCAAATTTATGGTAATACAAAAGCAAGATCTAAAGTGTTATGTTCCACCAGATGACATTGTCGTGTTTAAATACTGAAAGATTTTAATTAATGAATATCAGGTTCTACTAATATTTTAGTGTTTTGTTTTATCTCTTCTAGAGATATGTATTATATTGATGGTGACCTAAGTGGAAATTTGCAGGTGTTTAAATATTTATTTGTTTTAATTTTCCGAAAGTAATTTTTCTGAGATGAAAGCCATTTTTATATAAAGATGGTTATGTGACATTGATCTACTTAATGTCTTATGACATTCAAGTCACATGATATGGAAACATGGAGAAGATTCATGCTTGACTCATATCATACGCAATTGTCATGACTTATTGAAACAAAAGAAGTTATAAAAAACATATTTGGAGGCAAAAGTTTGATGCTTCTTTTCTTCTCTATTTAATGTGAAAGGAATAAAATTTTATAACATTTTTGTATTCCAATAAGAATTTTTCATAATATTTAAATATTGAATAAATTTAGTAGTCTTATGATGATGTATATTGCTACTTAGCATTTCAGAGAAGTGAAGCATTTTTATATCTGGTATTTTGGAAAATTAAATTCGTTCTGGAAATGTTTTTTTCCCCAAACTATATTTCACAGTAGTATGAATTAATGTCTATTTTAAATGTTATACAGTCATATATGGGGAATAAACAATAAAATATATATGATCTTAATATTCATACATGGTAAAAAAATGACTATTTAACTTCTGCACATTAATGTGAATAAAAATATGTGTTGTCTGTCATTTTAACTATCATGGTTATGAATGGTTGGTTGTTCTATCATGTATGCTATAGATGTAGGCAGTTTTTCAAAGGGCATTGCCCTTTTTATTTTAAGTTACTCCAGTAGACATGTTTGCAGACTAAATAAGTTTTGCTTCCTGGAAGTCATTGAGTATTTCATGGTGTTACTTGAAGTATTTTTTATATTCACTGTGTTCATGTTCAACTTATGTTGACACTTCATACAGTACATTCTTGAACTCTACTTGAAAAGAATGAGTCCTGGCAAAAACTGCTATTTAATTTTAAAAATATATATTTTAGTTCATCTTGTGATATGATTGATTTTTCAAATATGAGGTAGGCGGTAGAAGCTATTTAAATACCTAGACATAACTTCTGAGTCATATTTAAATATCTCAGATATAGTGTACATTTATAGGCATATTCTAGCTTTCTCATTGGTATATCAGCATATGAAAATGAGTATATTCTTTCTTCAATAATTTTAACATTAGCATATCAGAATTTTACCCATCTGAAGTCAGGCTGTAAATTTAGATGATCTATACTGGCAGGCTCTTCTTTGAAAGTCAACTCCAAATACAGAACTCCTATAAAGTTTATTATTAATTATATACCATGTTCTTCATTTCTGTCTCTATTGTGAATTTAGTGTTCATCTTTTCTAACGTTGTATTTCTTACCACTATCCTACTGTTATTCAGAAAGCATTGTGTACAATTGCCTTTCCAAGTATTTTCCAGGTTGAGCACTACTGGTTAGATAATTTCATGAGAAAAATAATAAGGACTTTTCTAACTTAATAACATTACCTAATACAGTCTTTATGGGAATGACTTACACATAGCTGAAGATAAACTAATATTATTAGTTAATTATTCTGTATTTAATTTGGCAAATAGCCTAATGTGCATTTTGTACAATTATTTTGATATTTTATGTACTTATTTGTATATACTCATCTGGAATAAAGAACTTACATATATACATTATAAATCTCATATCTTATCTAATATGAAGAAAACAGTATTTAGTTTTCTTTTATATAATTAAATATGACTCTGTGAATACTACTAACTTATTGATATTTTTTCAAACAATTTTGTACCTTTTCTGTTGTTGTGTAATATACAAATGTATAGTTATGAATAGAACTATACTAAGTTTCTTCAAGGATTTTTCTAATTTTATAGTGCATTTAATATAAAACATTAAATAATTTTTGATTGGTCAATTACTAATTCAATTAACTAATTCACACAATTTTGCTTAGGTTTTTAAACCAGAAAAGATCAATTTTGTATTTACTCCCTTAGATATTTTTAGATGACAGATAATAAAAGAACCTACCATAAGACTAGCTGATAGTAAATAAAATATATAAATTTGATGTATTTGAACTATTTCCCCTTTACTCAAAAATGCATAAGTTGCATTCCTAAACAATTTTGTCAAGTAGTTATATTTCACATACCTAAATGCTTTTAACATTTCAATTCTCTTGATTTGGGGGCTATCAATAAATGATAACAGATCGAGATACACAAAAATTTTTTTTTTGTAGAAAGCAAATATTTTGAAATGAACAGAAAAGCAGAGCTTTATTACTTTTTTCCAGGAAACTAGACAAAATTTTTAAAAATAAGACTACACTTTAATATTCAAGTAATCGGATGTCATTGAAAAGCTTAACTTCTTTTATTCTAGGCAAATATATATAAAAAATAGCTGACGTTATTTAGGCAAGTGAAACAACCGAAGGAGAGATGACAAAGTATAAAGTCCTTCAGAAGAAACTGAGCGTCTCATAGAGAAGAAACTGCAGTCTAGAGCTGAGATAATTCCCCTGACTTTAACGAGAAAAGAAGAATTTAACCTTTTGGAGGAGTGACTGTCCATATCTAGTTTAGATCTTACCAATCAAATCTAGACTATCACTTTGTTTATGCGATTTTTCTATAAAAGTGATATTGGTGTCTGTCTTAGTCCACTTTTGTGCTGTAAGAATACCTGAGACTAGTTACATTAAAATAAACACAGAATTATTTCTCACAGGGTGAGAGGTTGAGACGTCCAAGAATGAAGAATGGGCATCTATTGAAGTCCTTCTTGATGGATTACCTCACGTTAGAACACTGAAGGAAAAATGAGAGAGAGCCTGAGAGCAAGAGGGTAGCTGAACTTGTTATTTTATTAGGATCTCACTCCCAAGATAATGGCGTCAATCCATTAATTCTATTCTCATGGGCTGATCACTTCTCATTAGAACCCACCTCCCAATGCTGTTGCATGGAAGATTAAGTTCCTAACACATGCTTCTGGGAGACATATTCAAATCATAGTAGCTAAGTGAGTTTCCATTACCAATTTAAAGAACATCTAACCTAGTCCATTGTTGCAAAACATAGATGTTTAGTGCTTTTTCTTTCAAGTCTGGCCTTCAGTATAGTCAGCATTGCCACAGGGTTCTTATGAAAAACAAATGAGACGATGGACATAAATACCTTGGACACTGTGAAATGAACAATCGAAATGCAGTGTGCTATAGAGTATTACCTCATGATCTTAGATGCAGAGGTTTCAATGTCTTGAAATAATAGTAGAATCGAAGTCTTGATCATTATTCTTATTGCTATTTTTATTAGCATGTAATTTTCCCATTTATTGGCATAACTCTTTTCATTTGGAGTAAAAATATTTAATCTAGATCAGTTTTGAATTTTATTAAACCCGTTAAAATCTCTTTCTTATCGTTAATCATTAATGTTCAACACATTCTAGTTAGCCTAATTAACATAATTTCACATAATTACAGGTGCAGCACTGACACAAGTTATTTCCAAGTTACTTTACTCATAACACATCAAAGAAAATCCTAAAATAATGTCATATTTCAATTTAATTATATATTACAAGAAAATTTGCATTTTTAAATTGTGATATTTTCCTTAATAGTTGAATTTTTGATAGGTAAGAAGTTAGATAACCAATTGTGTATATGGAAATAAATATTGAATACTTTCATTTAAATTGTGAGTCAGTTTTATCTGTATGTAGCATAACAATAAAAGTTTTTCTTCTAGTTCTCCCGATACATCATTTTGTTTTACAAGTATCACAATTTTGTGTGCCAGTTAAAATTTCAAAACAAAAGGTGATAACAAAAATTGTTTAGTGCAACCTACTACAATTTTTTTCAAGGCCTTATATCTAGGAGGTATGGAATAGGGATGTCCAATGGTAATTATTTTTCATACTACAATTTTCCAAACTGTTAAATAAAAAAAATTATAATAAGACAACTTGGTAGATGCAGAACAGGCTTGTAAAGAGTAAACCAAAAGATAATTTGCTGGTTTTATTTTAGGCAAATGATACAATTTAAGTTAATGGACTGAAAGCGTTTTAGCCATTTTTAAAGGTTTTCTCCCTTAAACAGACCATCACCCACCAAAGAAACAATACACTAAGTAACTTAATTATAAAATGTCAAAGCTTAAGAGCAAGCATTCACAAAGCACCATTATGAGATTTCAATAGCATTGAGACCTGCTCAGGTTAACCTGCCAACTATGCCCTATTTGCAAGTAAAATTTGCCCTCTTTCCTAATCAACTGCTCTAAAGCTGATTATTTCCCATGTATTTAATGCTATCTGCCAGGCCTTCCAAATGTTTTAGTCCTTATTTTAGGACCATCTCAGACTCATTAGCCTTTTGCCTGACAGTGCCAATGTGACTGTCTGACAGCCTGAGACTTGGAGACGTTATGCCATTGAGTGTCAAGATCTTTCCAGGAAAAGATGTTTTTTTTGGTGTTGTTAAAAAAAAGAACATATATTTAAATAATGCCAATTTATGCAGCAAGGTAATGAAGCCAAATATCCTAAATGATGTCTGAAATGCAAGCATGCTATTTTTTAAATGCAACTAGAATAAAATAATTGTTTTTGATGAGTCTGAAAGCAATATCCCTTCGGAAATTTTTTGATGATTAAATTTTCATTTTTGCAATAAGCTATTATCTTTTATCACATTTAGTTGTACATGAAATTACCATTTTTGATCATTACCAGAAATGATTAAATAGCTGCAATTTTATATAGTTCAACCTAAGATAATATATAATAGGTGTAGTTATTATGGCAACACATTTTTCACATTCATAGACAAATTTTAAGTTCAGAAGGCTAAAATTCCTGTTTTTTTAACCAATTATTTTACATTTCTCAAATAATTAGAATGAACTCATTGGTGATTTAATCTAACAAGGACTAGACTAGTAATGCAGGTGAAAAGAAAGGCTTCTCTATCCAACTGCTAAAACACATTGTGAGTAAAAGTTAATGTTAATATTTATTCAAATCTGGAGAAATCAGCCAAGTTATTAGGTTATTTAGATTAGATTTTCATGATGCTTTGAGCACCACCAGAATTCAGCTTGGATTGGCAACCTAAATTATTTGTCATCTCTCAGAGAAAACAAGCAAACAATAAAAAAAACTTTCCAGTTTATTTTGATCAGAAGGAAAGCAATTCAACTGGAGAGAGACAAAAAGAATCTTATAATATGTCATAAATTTACATGAAAGAACCCATACAAATTCCGTTGCCTTAGGATTTTGTGCTAGGCACTTTGAGCACAATTATATAGGAATTCAGAAATGTCAACGAACCGTCTGAGATCACACAAGTAATCTTCACAGCTGGAAACAGAACAAGGCTCATCCAAAGCATTGACTCTTTTTTTTTAACCTCACACTGTGTGTTTGTTTGTTTAAGCACTCTTATTGTGTGCATACTTATTTTTATTAGAAATCAAAATAAATCTCAACTGACCTGGCAAAAACCATGTATATGAACATATAAAATCATTTCAGAAAGTACTTTACACACTAGATTGAGAATTCTGAAGGTTTATTTTATGGTGTCTTTGAATGAAGCATACTTCTGATTTAAGTTCATAATGGAAACACATTTAGACCAAGATTTCTGATTATTGTATAAATAGTTGGTCACATGCCAGTTATTTATTGATATATAATTTTAGTGACTTCATAAAAATCACTGATTGAAACATGTTCCAAAAAAGATAAATTTGTATGGAAAAATCAGTATATTTCAAATGGAAAACCTGTGCATATAATTATCAGACAACTAGAACAAAAATTAATCATAACTAACAGACAAGCAATGAAAGACTGGTATAAATTCAGGATGCTACTGTTAATAACATTAACAAGCTTAAGAGAACAGTTCCAAAACAGCTATTTCAGTATAGTTCCAAGATGGCTGACACAATTATCATCATGTAACACTGAAAACTCTCTTGTGATCTTTAACAGCAAATAGTTTACTATTCTTATGTTTGAACAAGATAAGATGTTAAAACAAACTTAAGGGAAGGAATTTATTTTGGTTAATGTCAAAAATTTTGAAATAATAAAACTTGTCACCAATTTAAAGCAAAGTAGTTAAATGGAGTGTAAAAAAGTGAAATGTGTCAACATGTTTCAAATAGATTTCAACACACACACAAAATATGTGTATATACATTTTGTGTGTGTGCACATATCTATATATTTATACATAATTTGCAGAATAAAGACAAAGTTAGTAACCAAAACCCCTTTCAAAGTTGGATAAATACCTGGGAATCTTATTTTGTTTTTAATGAAGCTAGTAAATGCCACTTGAGTAACACATGGATTGCACAAACATTGATTCGTGTACTAATAGTATTTGGCAATATATTATACGTACACTGTCCGAACTATAAAATTAACCAAAAAAGCCACAGATCTAGACTTTAATGTGTTTAGAGGCAATAACCGAGCGATATTGATTCCAGCATGATAAACTCTTAACATTACAGCTCTTCTCTTCACCTCCATTGTTACTGGCATTCTCTTCTAGTTCCCTTTTCCACTCCCATTTTATGACATTGCTTAGCATTCTGCCATAGTTTTGTTTTCCTTTAGTGAAAATTATGTGCCAGTACTAGGTGAGATTTTTTTTCTTGTTTTTCTTTTATTTATTTTGGTCAGCACCAGATTCATGCTCCCAGGTCCTAAGAAAGAAGCAAAAGGTTATAACCAAACTCCCCTTTCTGCTCCCTGCATAAGCATTATAGGTATTATTACAGCAAGTTCAGCCTAGAAGACTGTGACCACCTTGCCCTCACACTGAGAACAAAGTCACCTTCACAGTGTGCAGAAAACTTCTGCCACTCTTGCTTTGCTTCTCTGTGGGGAGAAACCTCTCTAGTAAGCCTTCTGAACCTGACCTTCCAGCATGACAAGACAATCTTCAGGATTCCATGCTGCTTAGATGGCGAAAGCCACTGCTTTGCACTGTTTGGGATTTCACCCTTTGACACACTACACGATCCTTAGAGAAGAGAAATTTAGTCTTATAGCAATGTTGGCTTTTTTCAAATTTGCTCTAGTTATGTTTTTTGTCTATTTTGTCTCTCTTAATTTTAATGGCAGCCAAAATATTTCACATCTCAGGACATAGTTCTTAATTTCCAGTGTATAAGAAGTATATATGTCTGTGGGAAATTTTTGTTTTCATTATTTTGTATCATCTGCTTTAATTATTCAATTAAAAAAATACCATTAAATAGATTTCTGCTTCCAGTGAAGATGAAGTAACAAGTCAGATTTATATTCCTGCCTAAAACAAACAAACAATAAACAAAAACCAGGAAAAATGACAAAATATATAATACAATATTTCTCAGGACATTAGACAACAAGCAGCAAAAGACATGGAACCATTGGAAACAAAAAACAAACGAAGCGAGCCTTAATATTGATTTCTGCCTTGGGGGAGTTTCAGAAATGGCACTAGGAGAAAGAACCTAAACTGAGTCCAGGGATTACAATAATGCAAAGAAACAGAGTTAAGATTACCCAGCTTGGAAGGATTTAGAGTCTATCATACTCAGTGATCTATCATAGAAACAACAAACTGAGTACCACATGTTTTCACTCATGAGCAGACCCTGAATACTTACTATAATACTGTAAGAGAGGGTTTGGCAGTCTTGGAACACTGCCAGGGGAGGAGGGGGCACATAGCGTCAACAAGGATGCCTATCTCAAACTAGGCCAAGTGGGGACCAAAGGGAGGCCCAAATTTTACCTACACAATGACCACTTGTATACCTAATCCTGAATTGTATCCCACACCTTTAAAATAAAAATAAATAAATAAAGAGTATCCCAGACTAAGGTAGAGTTATAAGATATAGGACCAAATATTAAGAAACCACACAGAGGAAGAACTCCAAAGACCTTCACAACGTTCCACCCTAAAGTATTCAGTAAAATATTGATGACACATTACATGTGAAGAAACCATCTAAAGACTTGGAAGAAACTATCCAAAAGGATTAAAGAGAACAACAGTACCTGGTACTCACAAAGGAAGACCTCATAATTCATAGAGCACTGGAAAAAATATTCAGATTGATCTTACCTCAACAGTGGGGAATAATTAATGCTAAACTAGGCTTTGTTTGGGTCCTTCCTAACAACTACTGAAAGGAGAAAATAAAATAATTGAACTAAATCCACTTAATTTAGCCATACCCCAGAAGAAGGCTCAATAATACATGGAAGAAAACAAAATATACAGCACCCAAAATTTAAAATGTACAATGACTACTGCGAAGTGTTATATTACCAAGAATGCAAATAAATATGAAAATATGGCTCTATAATTCAGAAAAAGAAACAAAATTAACCTAAATTGACACAGATGTTAGAATCAACAATCAGTAGCAATAAAAGTTAGATAATCATTTAATCTGTATTGTATATGTTCAAAAATCAAGTAAAGACATGGAAAAAAGTTAAGGGACAAATCAAACTTTTAAAAATGAAAACTAACTTGCAGTATGATAATATCTGGATGAAATCCAGAGCAAAGTAGGCCCTGCGTTAGACGACATAAATACATTTGAAGAAATAGCAATAGAAATAAGCCTTGGGATTTCTGGCAAGATGGCAATAGAACATGTCAGACTGTGAGAGTCTCTGCAAAAGCAAGTGTCCATAAAGACTCTCTGCATGAGCGGGTCTCTGCCGGTTGGGGAGGAAAAGTTCATCCGAGGGGAGACTCTGATCCTTGCACCTGGGGATCTCTTCCAGGGGTGATTGCAACCCCCACCGCCCTGAGATTGGAGCCTCCAGCATGCAGGATTATCTGCTGTTCTTGGGACTCTCCTGAGAAGAGTCAGCAGAAAACAGCCGATCCTCACCACCTGGATCCTGGCCCACACCATCAACTATGACAGCAGAGTGGCGTGGTCCCCAGGATCCATGGAGGACCAGGAGAAAGCTGGAAAGAAGCTCGGCTCTCAGTGAGAAATGCCAACCGGCACCATTTTCTCTGCCCAGGGACCAGGAAGAGACCTGCGTTGTCGCACCCAGCTCCAGCCAGCTTCCACCTGGGACCTGGAAGTTATCTCCTCATCAAACATGGAGAGACAGATGCCTCTCCCCCATGCTGGAACAGGCACAGACATGTCAGATCTGAGTGGGAGATGTTACAGCCACGGCAGCAATCTGGGTGAGTCCAGATCTGATTCATCCTCCTCCCACAGTAGTCCCCGGGGCATCTCACCCATGCTGAGAGCAACCCTATCAGCCTGGGCAGACAGCAGAGAGGAAGGGCTGGAGGCCAGAGCTGAAAGGAAGTTGGAGTTACAGGAACGACCTCAGAGCAAGTTTTGTTTTGTTTTTTGTTTGTTTGCTTGTTTGTTGCCTTTTTTTTTCTTCTTGTCTCTGTTTCTTTGTGCTTTTGATTATGTTTTCATACTTGCTTTGTTTCTGTTACCTTAATGCTTTTTTTTAGACTTCCTTTTCCATTAGTGTGGGGGGTTGTTCAGTTGTGTGTTTTCATTATTGTCTATATGGGGCTTTTTGTCTTTTCTGTCTTTGTTTGTGTCTCTTCTCATTTGTTAGTTGGTATGCCTGTCTGTTTTCCCTCCTCTTCTCTCTCCCCACCTTCCTTTCATCCTCCTCCTTCCTTTTTCCATTCTTTTCCTTTTTCTTACCTCATTGTGCCTCCAGGGGTCAAACCTATGCCCCTGCTGCATGGACAGATTATAAGGTGATGGAAAGTGAGTTCCAGAGGGCCCAGACTCCTGGCAGTGGATACTGGGGCCTGCAAATAGCTTCAGACTCACAGATCCCCCCTCAACCAAATCTGAAAACTGCAAAAAGTACAGCTCCCCACCCACAGTCCAGTTTCAGAATTGAACAAAATCAGAGGATCTACATAAGGAAGAAAGGGAGATTAAGCAAAAGAAGTAAAAACAATCCCCCAATCCTTGAACAACAGAATTAAATAAAAGGTAAAAAAAAGGGGGGGTGGGGGTGGAAATCTACACATATGAAGCAAAACCAAAGGAAGAATATGGTTCTCACACAGATGCCTGGGGAGGTCAACCACTAAGAATACAGACTTCAGAATGCAAAAAATGAAGAGCACCCAGAATGGTCTCAAACCACAAACCCAGATATCAAGATATTAACAGAGAAAATAAATACAAAGAAGAGAGACAAGAGGAAAGAATTAAGGAATTGAAAACAGATAACAGCAATGAAGAATACAGTGAATGAAATAAATGACAAACTGATAAGCATGGAAAGCAGAATTAACCAAGCAGAAGAAAGATTGAGAACTTGAGAACCCATATGGAACTAACCAAAACTGTTAAAAAGACAGAAAATAAACTTTAAAAGACAGAACAAAGCATCCAAGAAATGAATGATTATTTCAAGAGGACTAGCCTAAGATCAATTGGAATCCCTGAGGCAGATAGAGAGATAGAAACCACCCTGGAATAAACATTCCATGTATTATCCAAGAAAACTTCCCTCATCTCATCAATGACACGACCATGCAAACACAAGAAAAAATTCTGAAGGCAGCAAGAGAGAAAGGTCAAACTACCTACGGGGAAGATCAATTGGAATAGCAGCAGACTTATCTACAGAAACACTTCAGGATAGGAGAGCTTAGAGCCCAATCTTTAAAGCCCTCAGAGATAAACAATTTCAACTGAAAATTGCCTACCCAGTTAAGCTAAGCTTCATCAGCATTGGAGAATTAAAATCTTTTCCAGACATTCGATTCCTAAGAGCTTATGTTGCTTCCAGACCAGCTCTACAAGAAACACTTAAGAAAGTATTAAACACAGAAGAAAGGAAAAAAAGAAATGGCAATGCCCTTCACAAGAATGCAGGAAAAAGATTGAAAGCACACATGAATGAACCCAAAAATCAAAAGAAAGA
This sequence comes from Tarsius wallacei, assembly GCA_963574415.1. Lineage (NCBI taxonomy): Eukaryota > Metazoa > Chordata > Mammalia > Primates > Tarsiidae > Tarsius > Tarsius wallacei. The sequence continues at coordinate 2,778 of CAUYQG010159168.1, read as the reverse complement.
GATAATAAACAAATAGCAGTAGCAGCAACAAACTCTATAAGAACCTCATAACAGGGATAAGCTCTCATATCTTAATAATTAACCTGAATGTGAACGAGCTAAGTGCACCATTGAAAAGACATAGAATGGAAAAATGCATAAAATATCACCTCACCATAAAGGACACTCACAGACTCAAAGTAAGGGGATAGGAAATAAAATTTCAGGTGAATGGAACACAAAAGAAAGCAGGAGGCGTGATCTTAATATCAGACAAACTACCCTTTAAGCTTTTGAAAATTAATAATGATAAAAGGTTCAATCCATCAACAAGAAATATTCATCCTAAAGACTTATGGTCCAAACATAGGAGCACCAACTTTCGTAAAGCAGCTTCTAGGAAAACTTTAAAAATATATTGATTCTAACACTATCATAGCTGGGAACTTAAGTACCCCACTCACAACCCTAGACAGATCATCAAGACAAAAAGTCAACAAGGAGATCTGGAACCTCAATGTGACAATTGACCAAATGGACTTAATTATACCTACAGAACACGCCACTGAACAACCATGCAATATAACATGCTATTCATCACCACATGAAATGTATTCTATGATCACCCACATCCTTGGCCATAAATCAAGCATAAACAAATGCGATAGATTGAAATATTGCCATGAACCTTCTCAGATCACAGTGACATAAAAATAAATATTAACACCAACAGAGTTTCCCCAAAGCCCAAAAACATATGGACACTAAGTAGCATGATGCTAAACAACTTCTGGATCAACATGGAAATCAAAACAGAGATTAAAAGATACCTGAAAACAAATGAAAATGTAGAAACATCTTACCAAAACCTCTGGGATACCATGAAATCAACACTAAGAGGGAAATTTATATCTCTACAAACATACATGAAGAAAATGGAAAGATCACAAGTTAACAGCCTAATAAATCACCTAAGGAAGCTGGAAAAGCAAGACCACCAAAACTATAACTTCAGCAGAAGAAGCTAGATCACTAAAATAAAAGCCCAAATTCGGGACATACAAGACAAAAAGATAACACAAAAAAATCAACAGAACAAAAACTTGGTTCTTTGAAAGGATCAAAAAGATTGATTGTCCCCTAGCCAGACTGACCAAGAAAAAGAGCAAAAAAGCCCAAATAAACACAATCAGAAATGCAAAAGTTCACATCACAAAGGATTCCAAAGAAATACAGAAGATTGTCAGAGACTTCTACGTACACCTGTATGGAAACAAACTTGAAAACCCAAAGGAAATGGAGAACTTTCTGACATAACACAACCTCCCCAGGTTGAAACAAGAAGAAATCGAAACCCTTAATAGACCAATAACAGTTCAGGAAATTGACTATGTCATAAGAAAACTACCTACAAAAATAAGGCCTGGACCAGACGGCTTTCCAGCAGAATTCTACAAAACATACAAAGAGAAACTGATACCAATGCAGGGAAAAGAGAACACTTCTACACTGTTGGTGGGAGTGTGAACTAATACAATCTCTTGGTGGAAAACAGTTTGGCCATTCTTCCAAGATCTAAAAATCTGCTTTCCATACCACCCACAACCTCCTACTGGGAATAAACCTGGAGGAACTCCGATCACTCTATGAGAAAGATACCTGCACACGTATGTTTACTGCAGCACTGTTCACAGTAACAAGAACATAAAACCAACTGTGCTGCCCATGAAAAGAGGACTGGATAAAAAAAATGTGGTACATATGCATGGTGGAATATTATGCAGCCATAAAGAAGGACAAAATTATGAACTTCATCACAACTTGGATGGACTTAGAGTCTATAACACTGAGCTATCTATCACAGAAACAAAGAACTGAGTTACATATGTTTTCACTCATAAGTGGACTTTGCACAATTATCATAGTACTATAAAAAAAGAATTGGCAGTAGTGGGAAATGCCAGGAAAGGGAAGATTGGAAGTAGTGGGAATCTGCCAGACGGGGGCACACCTCATCAAAAGGGTATCTGCATAATGAACATTTATATACCTAACCCTGAATTGTACCCCACATCTTTAAAATAAAAAAATATAAAAAATGAAAAAAAGAAATAAATCTAGATAATACAGAAAAAGAAAAAGAAAATAATAAATGACTAACTAAATTGATAAATAAAAAAATAAATAAGATTGGTGAGCTGTGAGACAAAAAGAAGTGAGAATTTTTACATACGACATGAAAAGGGTTTCCTGGGGTGCTGGATGTGTTTACTATCTGGACTGTGGTGATGTTTTCATCTCATAAACAGAATTTTATCAATGTATGCAATTTATAGAGAGTGTATTTTATTGAATGTTAGTTATGCCTCAACTAAGCTGTTGCAAATTGTTATTTAATAAAATGATCACTTGTTTATAGAAAGATTAACATACATTGCTGTTTGATGCTCCTCAACAAGCTTATTATTTCATTTCTATATAGTACATTAATTTTTTTTTTAAGTTGGAGTCTCACTCTGTCACCCAGGCTGGAGTGCAGTGGCACACTCACGGCCACCCCAGCGTCAACCTGCTGAGCTCCGGCGATTCTTCTGCCTCAGCCTTCCAAACAACTGGAACTACAGGTGCACGCTACCACATCCGGCTCTTTTATTATTATTTTTTTTTTTTGAGTTGGAGTTTCACTCTGTCACCCAGACTGGAGTGCAGTGGCCGCTCCCGGCCACCGCAGCCTCGACCTGCTGGGCTCCGGCGATCCTTCCGCCTCAGCCTTCCAAGTAGCTGGAACTACAGGCGCGC
>CAUYQG010159167.1:0-17773 GCA_963574415.1 Tarsius wallacei | reverse complement strand
ATGGTAGCGCGCGCCTGTAGTTCCAGCTACTTGGAAGGCTGAGGCGGAAGGATCGCTGGAGCCCAGCAGGTCAAGGCTGTGGTGGCCGGGAGCGGCCACTGCACTCCAGTCTGGGCGACAGAGTGAGACTCCAACTCAAAAAAAATAAAATAAATAAAATAAAATATGACTTTGAGATGATGAAACATGGTAAAATTAGGCTAAATGTCAGTTTATATGTCTTAAAATTAGAGAAAGAAGGGTGAAATTGATGTAGTGGAGCAGCACTGAAATATGACACTCAAACATGAAAACAACATAGAGATCTAGAGACAGAAAGAACAGCATCCGTTTTTAATATGCCTTTATTAAAACCGTTGACCCAAACTATCAGTGAAGCTATGAGTGAAGTTATGACAATAAGGAGATATTTATTCAATGAAGCAATGAGGACGTATACATCACAAAGTGTTATGGAGCTGACATGATTCCAAACACTTACATAGTGTGCTACATGTTTTGCTGTGATAAGAACTAGGAGTTATCTCCTCCCTTCCTCAGGAATGTAATGTCATGCCTTATCAGACCCCATATGTGAGCTATTGACTTCAAATACTGAATTTCAAAATACATATAAACTCAAGAGTTTGAAAGACATTTTGGAGAGTTCTGGCTGCAAAAAGGACCACATCCTGTTAGCCTTTGAGATAATCCCAAACACCAGAATCTCCCTCTAGTTTCAGTGACTTTACGTGACCTTATGGATGTTGGCTGTGGTAGTGAAGACAGTCTACCCTGCGAACCACTTGTATAAAGGTTACCTCAAACTTTAATTAGATTTTTCTTTCTACAGAGCCTTACTTCCATCCTAACTGAGCAACTAGACATTCGGAAGTTAGAAATTCACTCACTAGCTAGTTAATGTACCTCATCTATGAAGTGTGTGCCCTGTGAAGTTTGTCATCACTAGTCTCCTCTTTAAGTGTTATGAACTAAAAGAAAAACAAAATTCATATGACAATAAACCCATTAATTCATGAAATCATATTTTTATCAACTCCTTATTATAACCATATAAAAAACAATGTAGACACATTTAGGAAATAAAGGAGTGACAAGATTTGTTTTATAGGAATAAATCTCTAGAGTGTTTGGTTTATATCAAAAGAACTAACCCATCTTGTTTATGTTTCATTATATCCTCTTTAGTGCTGAATACTTTGTGTCAGATTGCAAGCTCTAAAAAGATTTTAAACATCCAGCAGAAGAGAATTCTTCCTAACCATTTTGCTGAAGGGACACTGCACAGAAATGGAGACTTAGTGCCTGCCATCTTCAACTTTTAGTCTTCCTCAGCTCAAGTGTAAATTCATGAAAAAAAATATGATTTTGGGGGGGCCAAGAGTTAAGAAATTTTTGTTGTTATTGTGCCTAGTGTTCACTATGACTCTTCAGTTTTACCAAATGCATATAAACCTAGCTGTGTCAATACTTTACACATGTTTTTCAGGCAAAGAACATGTTGATATGTGCTGAATGAAGAGATTTATCACTTAGGAATGCTTTTGGCTGAAAGTTACAGAAAATATGATTAATAGCAGCCTCAACAAAAGGGGTTCTTCTGTTTCATAGAAAGAGGTCAAAATGCAGAATAGTCTTCATGGTACATCTCAATGATGCCACAAAAGACTCAATCATTTTACATTCTGCATTATCATATGCCATGCTTAGGGGTAACTATTTCCCTTAACATCACAGTATTACCATTATGCATGGTAAACATTGTATATAAAATATATCAGTAGAAGGAAGAAAAAAGAGAGAAAAATGTTTCCTGAATCAAGAAAGCAAAAAATGCAACCAGAAATCCTCAGTGCACTTTCATTCTCATCTTCTAGTCATTGCCGTAAAGTGATTAAAATGTGTGTTTCTTGGATGTACCCACTTCCTCAGTCAAGAAAAGCAGGGTTATGTCAACAGGAAAAAGTGGGCCATTAACATTATGTAATTTACTGGCCACAATATTTAGCTCTTCAGTCACATGAGACAGAATTAAGATGAAAGAGTATGATCTTTTAATATAAAATATAATGGTATTATAGGGGAGGGAAACTTTCCCTCTACTCTCTGATGGTTTGAGAATTGAATCTATAAAATAAACTGATAGTAGAGAGATTAATAGAAGAAAGGTATAAAAATGTATTATGTGCAGGGGGCGCTACACGAAAAAAAACTTAATACTCAAAAACTCTTATTGTATCTTTGCAACAAAGTTGTAGGGTAAGAAAGAAAATAAAACATGAAATTTAGAAGAAGGTATTGGTTTTCAAAGTCTGCCTGACTTTGTGACTTATGATCATTACACCAACCTCATATATCAAATATGGTATTTGATGAGCCAAAAATAAAATAGAGAAACTTTGTGCTGATTTATTTACTCCCAAGAATAATGGTTGGGTTTTTATTTTGTTTTGTTTGTTTGTTTGTTTTTGCCACTCATTGTCATGCTGAGACCTTTAGTGGAGATAAATTTTATAAAAGGTGGATAACAGAATTGTCAAGTTAGGCACAGTCAGCTAAAATACTGATCAGGAATAAGCTTTAGGCAATTTATGTACTTCAGCTGTTCATACAGCATCTGAATAGTCCAGAACATTGGAATACATGCTTGTTCTGCCATCGACACTCTGGAAAGACAATAGTAATTTTAACTGTGTTGTCATCAATTTGTGTTTGAGTAAGTACAGTAATGTGTCAAACCAAAAGTCCCAATAGTTTGTGCCTTAATCTTTGTACTGTCATGAGTAGAAAACGGTTTCTCTTCAGCATAATTCTCTTGTCTTCTCATTCTTGGAAACCATAAGTCTGTTATGTAGAAATACAACATAGAGCAACTGCCAAAAAATCTGGGTGCATGTGTTTGTGTGTGTGTGTGCGTGTGTAGACATGTGAGTGATGCATTGTGTACATAACCCACATATGTTTGTGCAGCTGTGATGTTTGAATAACATATCACTTGGCATGTGGAATGTGTACGGAAGAGGTTGAGTACCTTTCTTTAGAATACTAATTACTGATAAAACATGATTACCATTTTCTGGAAGACATGTTGAAGTGTAGAGTGCCAAATGTAAAACAAAAAAAGCAAACAAGCAAGCAAAAACAGATATCTGTTTTTTCTCATTGCATTGCTACCATGCAGACCTTAAAATTTCAGTAAAATGTTGCAAGATAATGAGAGTAAAATGCTATGAAAAGGCTGAGACATAACAAGTGCATGGGATTATTATGAGAATTAAATTAGTTAATACTTTTAAAGAAGTTAGCACTTTGTGTTGGATAAACAGCTAAATAAAATTATTTTTATTTACTCTGTTTCATGTTAACATTAAAGAAATCATTTGGGACCTTCAGATATTCATATGAGTTGGACTATGGATTTAGGTAGAACCCTTAAAAGATAATTTCTAACTTCATAGACTTTAGTCTTCATGATCTTGATGAACTATGTGTTCTGCTTAGTCATCCTAGCCGCAGAACTTGTTTGAGTGTGTGTGTGTGTGTGTGTGTGTGTGTGTGTGTGTGTGTTGACCGCATTCTTAGACCTGAAGAAAAGAGAGTTTGCTACTTTCAAGAACTCTGCAGAGTTTGATATTTTACTTGCAAGCTAGCAAGTTAGTCTACAATAGTCTTTCATGGATGTTTGCAGAAGACACAAAATTTCTATGTCAGAGATTTAAGAGTTTATTAATCAAAGCAATAGTGTAACCAGAATATTGGCAATTTTTAGCCTACTCACCAAGGCCTGGTTCTCACAGAGGGACACAAAGAGGTCCATATGGTACCTGCACACATAGTAGCTGAATTACCAAAAGTGAATACAGAGTTTAGGGAAAAATAACTTTTAAAAATGGGTAGTAAGTATGACTGCCCTGTATTCCGACAGAGGGAGGGGCACATTATCTTTATTAAAAAACTCTTAGCAAACTGGGAAACTTCCTTCACCTGACAGAAGAAAACATATACCCAACAATATTCATGATACTTAATAATTAAAGATTCAATGCCTTTTTTTCTAATATCAGGAGATATTAGAAAGTTTCACTGGAGTTTCTAGCCAGAAAATAAAGCAAGATAAAGAAATAAAAGTCATCCAGACTTTAAAGAAGCAAAACTGTTTTTATAAACACAACTTGATCACCTTTATAAAGAGTTACTAGAAATAATAAATGTTTTCAGCAAGATTATAGCAATCTATATATATATATATATTTTTTTTTTAATTGTAATACTATTTGCTAGTAGCAAACAATTACAAAATAAAATTTTGGAAAAGCTATGTACAATAAAAATAAATTAACTATTAATTAATCTAACAAAAAATGGATGTGACTAGTAAACTGTAAGCTGTAAAATACTGAGACAAATACATAAATAAATACCTCTTCATGGGTCAAAATTCTTAATATTTGTAAGAAACAAATTGTTTACAATTTGATATGTGAAAACAATGCAATTAAAATCAAAATCACTGCTAATTTTGTGTGGAAATTTGCAAGATTATTTTATAATTTATATAGAAATAAAAAGAAGTTAGAATAGTCAAAACGAAATTAAAGAAGAAGACAAAGCAGGGGAGGGGGTAAATATTACCACATCTCAAGATTAATTATAAAGCAACAATAATCAGGATAAGTGACATTAGACATCAAGATAGATGAATAAACCATTGGAACAGATCAGAGAGCTCAGATATAGACATGTGTATACAAAGGCAAATGATTTTTAACAAAGGCAAATTCAATAGAGAAAGTTTAGTCTTCTCAGCTAATGATGCTGTAACAACTGAATATTCAAAGAAAAATATATTTTTAAATGTGTTTTAATTCATATTTCACACCATATGTAAAAATTAAGACATATAGAAGAATATGTTAAATCTAAAACTATAACATTTTTTTAAAAACATAAAGGATAATCTTTGGCATTGGTATTAGGCAAAGATTTCTCAAATAAAGCACTAAAAGCAAGACACATAAAAGAAAACATAAGATAAGTTAGACTTCACCAGTTTTTAAAATCTATTATACTGATGATATTGTTAAGAGAAAGAAAAGATAATCCACAAGCTAGGAAAAGTATTGATTTGATAGAAAGACTTGTATACAGATTATATAAATAATTCTCAAAACTCAGAAATAAGAAATCAAATAATCAAATATAAAATGAGAAAGATAGTTGAACAATTACTTCAGCAAAGATATATGGGAGTCAAATAGGCATATACATAAATGTTCAACATAATTAGCCATTAGGAAAACACAAAACCACAATAAAATACCTACACATTGATCAAAATCACTAAAACTAAAAAGACTAACCATACCAAGTTTTGGCAAGAATATGGAAAAACTGGAATTCTACACTGATGGTAGAAATGTTAAATAGTACAAACCATTTTGGACAAAACACTTTAGAATTTTGATAAAAGTTAAATATATATCTACCACATTAGCTGACCACTCAACTTCTAGTTATTTATCTAAGAGAAGAGACACATAACTCCATAATAAAACTTGCTCATGAATGTTCATTATTGCTTTATTTACAATAGTCCAAAAGTGGAAATTCCATTAACATGTGAATGGAAAAAAATAGATTTATACAGTGGAATATACACTCAGCAATAGAAAAGATAGAACTATTAATACATGCAAACCACATGGATTAATCACAAAAAGTCATGATAAGAGAAAAAGCCAAACGTAGAATAATCTAAACTTTATGATGTCACGTACAATTCAAAAAATACAAAATAAGATATAGTAACATTAAAGTACATTAGTGGTTTCCTAGCTACAGGGTGAGAGGAATAAAAAGGCAGGGTTTACAAAGGGACAGAAGAAAACTTCTAGAGATGATGGACATATTGACTGTCTTAATCATGTTTATATTTTCATGAGTGCTTACACATTCCATAACTTAGCCAATCATAAAATTAAAGTACATGCAGTTTGCTGTACGATAATTATGCTTTAATAAAGGTGCTTAAATGAACAGGAAGAATTCCTTCTCTCATCTACCTTTTTATTTCCCTCTAATTATTCTCCCTGACAGTAACTTATACAGATTCAGTTAGTAAACAATCCTAGAAACATAGTTGGTAGAGATTCAGTACTGTTATCACAGAAGAAAATCAGGAGTTTGTACTCGCTGCTAAAAATAACATGTAAATAACTAACACAAATGATCTATTTTCTCACTCACACCCTTTATATATATTTAAACTACCAGAAAAACAAATGTATGACCATCACTATCAATAGAGAATCTTAACATTGTTAGGTTTGTTGGAGGCCTTCCTAGTTCCCTCCCCACAATAATCCCATTTCCTGATTTCTACCTTGTGATTACAGCTTGGTCAATTCTTCTTCAAAATCTGCTTAGATTTTTGTTGGCATCCTGTCTAAATTGGTTTCAAAAAGGCAATCAGAAACATTCATTTGGAAGCCTGCTCACATTTTCAGCTGAGGCTGTGATAGCTTTTAAAATCTTGCTGGTTTTTTTTTTCATACTGTGAATGTACAAGGAAAGCACTAACCCCAATAAATTTCACCAATAAATTCATTCATCATATCATCAGTACCTGCAGTGGTGTGGGCACTCTTCTAAGAGGTACACTAGAAAACAAAGCAATACATTAAAACAGCTTCACAAATTCTACTTTACGTGGAATGACAGAAGACATTCCAGGTGTTTAAAGTAAGGAAGACTTTGAAAAGAATTTCATATATTCACAGGGCTATCAGGTGGATATGAGCTTAAACTTACTCTGGACTGCTCTAAAGACATTGGGAATGGCAAGAAGGGACTCTTTCCAGTGACCACCATCTCTAAGTATATAGTTGCCCTCTGAAGTAATGATCTACCCATTACTAAAATTGTTTCACAAGAGGCCGAATGATTATCATATAGGAAAGATTCCTATATATGAAGGAAAGGTGGAAGTGTTGGATATATGTTCTATAAAGTTGCATTCATTTTTGGAGACTGCCAAAGTAAGTCAGTTAAAAATAAATGATCATCTTATGTTGTTGTATAAACATAACTGATTCTTAGCTAAATGCCTCATTTTATTCACCATTCAGAGGCAGAATGCATGCTATCAGTCTCTTAAATCAGACTTCTCCTTCCCATCTTCAAATTGATCTGTCTTAGGCCTTAACCCACAAGGCTTTCTATCCGCTAAACCAGTCTCACAAACTAACTCACTAAATCAATATTCAATAATCATAGATTAATTATTAACCTTATGCCAATGTTCTATGAGGTCTTTAAATTCTTTGCCATGTGTTGATGTACTCAGTGTGGAGAATTCCGGTACTTTAAAATGACCAATTTTAGGCAAATTCCTTAGAGATTCTTTGCTGTGAGTCCTCAATGCATACCATTAACTGAGTGGAGATTGTTTTTCCTGAAATATATGATCTTAAAATTTCTATTACTTTGGTCTTCCTTGTCCCCCAGTGAATGGTAGGAAATTAGGCTAAGTGGGAGCAATGTATCTGAAAAACTGATGTTGGATAGCATGTGTGTGTGTGTGTGTGTGTGTGTGTGTGTGTGTGTGTGTGTATTTCTAATACATCAGAGTGTATGGGGTAAGGGGGATTTACAGAATCTGAATAGTTACTGAATTTCCACAATCATGGCAAGTCTATTTATTTCAGGTCTGAACTTTGCTCATGTAGACTTCACCACTGTAATGTTGCTCTTCTAAAAAAAACAAAGAGAATTTAGCAAATTCAAATAGACTTGCCATGATTGTGGAAATTCAGTGATTATTCAGATTCTGTAAGTCCCCCTTAGATAAACAATTGTGTTTTTACTTAAGATGTCAGTATATGAAGTGCTTTCCAATTAGCTAAATAAAATTACAAAGAAATCACCAAATATAAAAATATTTTCCTAAATAAATGTATTTTATTTGAGAATGAAAAAAAAAGTTCAAATAGTAAATCAGCAGTTTCTGGGTGCTGTAAATATCAGTGATGTGTTCCTTGTTGTCAGTTCTGCCCCTCTCCATTTTCTTGTCTGGTTCTTCAAATATCCTCTCCCTCAGCACCATACTACTCAAGGTCACACTGTCACAAAGAATCTAAATCTTGTGCAGGTCAAAAGTATTAAAATTGATGTGTTTTGCTTCTCATGGATGTGTATTTTTAAATATATAGACAGAAACAGAAAGTGGAACACACACACACATATACACACACACAGAGAGAGAAAGAGAGAGAGAGAGAGAGAGAGAGAGATTCAACTCACAAAAGCAGTGTACCATGTCCTTTCTTTCCCACAGCTGTACTTTAGAATGGAGTGAGGAACCCAAGACTTAAGTGGATGTAGCACTTGAATACAGGGCAAGAAGTAAATCATGTTGCTCCATCTTCTGAAATGTAAAATGGGAGAAGACGTTGATGAAAGAGAAGGGCTATCTCAGAGGTCCCGCCTGGATCTTTGGTCTTTAACAAGGAAACAGGTTGAGGTCTCACTTCTGTGATATTGATAGAGCTATGCACTGCAAGTTTCCTACAGAGGCAGCCCTTGCCCTGGCTTCATTTCTTTTTACTTCATTTTCTGGACACAACTTAGCTGAAATCACAGAAGAAAAATTCCATAGTTGCTATTATCCCCAACAGAAATATAATTGACTGCCTATGTTCAAAATTAAATAAACTACAAATGGCCAATTTTTCAAGGATACAGAAGAAAATAATTAGCATCTATGTTCTAGTTTCCAAATTCACATTTCATTTGCATTAAATAAGACTTATTCTGAGCATCTAATTTTTTTAAAAAATAGTATTTATCAGCACATACATTGAAAAGTTGGCATACATTTTTTTGAGGCCTTAACGTAAACTATTCACAAATGTATAGATATTTTTGTTCTAATCATCCCAAATCCACCTCATGCAGTGCTCTGGAATATTTTTATACACTCTTTTGAATTTGTTTAATCAGTCTTGATGGAACAAGGGTCAACAGATCACATAAATCAACTAAGAGACTATTAGTAACTCTCATGTTCCTCGAAAAGTAATTATGAATTGTGTCATATGCTTTCTCTGCAGTAGAAAGTCCTACCAGAAAATTGTTTATCTGTGTTCTCTAAACCTAATCAGAGACCAACTTTGGAGCATAAGAATAACCCATCATTTCATCTGCAAGGGGAAAGCTCATCAGGTTTTTTTATTTTATTTTATGTATACATTATGCTTTATTTTCAGGAAAATCCTATCTGCAAGTTGCCCAATCAGTCCTTCTTAAAGAGAAAGAACCATGAGAAACTTTAAACCTCAAAATCAAGTACTCTATTGTCAGATCATCAGAATGAACAAGGTCATAAATGACTAGCATCTGAAATACTTCTCCCTTTTCTTACCTATAGTGATAATGACCGTGAGCACCATTTTCCAGAAATTGTGCTTCATAATTTAATAAGTTATCTCCAATTGTCACAACAACAATGCAGGCAAATATTATTGGCATCATAATACAGAAAAGGAAACAAATCTCAACTTTTAATTGACTTGTCCAAGTCAATACTATTACTAAAAGTAAGAGGGCAAGACACCAGCTCATGTCTCTCTTATTTCAATGTCCTTATTATTTACAATCTACCATGGTGGCTATTCCATAAAAACTAAATTAGACAGAACATAACTAGCCAGGAGCTCTTTAGAATATACTGATATTTTCTGCATTTGGTAAGATCTGATGAATTCATTGTCAGGTTGCTATATAGCACAACAAGCAAATGGTTTATTAGATTATTCAGCAATATTGATATTTGCCTAATTGAATTTGATTCTTACAAGTTCTATGTGGCTCCATTTATTTCAATCATGTTGTTATTTTAACTTTAAGTGCATTCCCAATATCAAGAACAACAAAGGCTAAAGATTAAAAATTTTAGAGTTGACAAAACTTAAGTGCCTATCTCAAAAATTTTATCAGAGGATGTGAGACCTGAGATAACAGAAAGGAGGTGAGTTAAAGATGGCATCTAGCCTCCTTGTTGCTTTTTTACACGGTACTATGTTATTTGCGACTCTGACTAGAATATAACTTCTTGAGTTGTCACATTCTCCATTAGGTATCTGGATACACAGATGAAATGATTTGCTCATCAAGATAAAAGCTGGATGAAAACGGTCTTTGAGAGGCAGATTAGAGAACTTTGAACACATAACGAGAAAGACCACTTCCTTTACCATTATATTTGTTGACAGTATATCTTTACACTACCCTGATAGATAAGACAATGTATTTCTTAGTTTTGATCCATATAGATACTATTGACAGACATTTTAGATGCTCATTTAAGGGCTACTCAGACTATAAACACAATGTAGTCTAATGTATTATTTTAAAATAAAGATGTTAAGGCTGAGCTGTTTCCCAAGGGCTTAAAGGTAAAAATTGGCACCCAGAACCCAAGATTTCTGGTCCACATTTCTTTTCATCACACAGTATTTATCTGACTATTAGATGATGCTGCCTTCACAGAAATTGGGCATCAGAAACATTGCATCACTAAGTTAACAATTTTTTCTCTTTTTTTCAATGGAACTTTTTACAAAGACTAAGATGAGGGGATGACAATCAATTTTGAGAGATAGAATCAGCACATCCACTCAATAAATATTGAATGCTTAATGGGCTTTAAGCACTATGCAAGATACTAGAGAAACAAAACAAAAGAGGATACATACATTCTCTATTGTTAAAAACAGTCCAGTGAATTAAACAGGTATTTAAAAATAGCACGAGTGTTGTTGTATTAATACTTATGGTAAGAGCCAGAAGAAAAAAGCACACGGTACTATGAGTGTATATGTAGAAGAGGAACCTAATCACAGTTGCATATCAGCAAAGACCTCCCTGAACAATAGACGCTTCAGTTGAATTTTGAAGACTGTCAGGACCTACACAAGTGAAGCAGAGAGGAGGCAAGCATCTCATAATTAAGGAGAAGCATAAGATACAAAAGTTGAAAAGTCAAAGAAACAGGAGAATAGGGGAATGATGGATGAGAGAGTGGGAGGAGTGTGATGTCTGGAATTCATAACAGATAAGAAGAATAGTTGGATCACACCCATGATGGCTTGTAAGTAGCTAGAAATGCATCCATTGACAGTCTCATGTGCAGAAGATAGCAAAATATGATTGAAGAACATTAAAAGCCACGGGGATAAACACTGTGAGTGCTGAGTGAAGGTTTCAATATAGTAACAGCATCAGATATTACCAAATTTGTCTATAAATTCAATGTGACCCTAATACAAATGTACTCTTCCTTGACTAGAAACTAATTTAAATTTCATTGAGCTAAATTTTAGAAATTTCAAAAGTTATCTAAATTTCAAATGAACACATAGCTATGAAATAAAGTTTAAGGTCATATAAACTAGAATAAATAATATTTGAATATGTATTATTCTTTGTGTATTTACCTTTCTTTTCATTGATCTTTACAACTTTTAACCTACAAATACACCATGTCAAATATAATAGTAAAAATTGAAAACCTCAATTTATTGTTTAATAGCTTCTTTGATTCAAGCCATCTAATAAAATACATGACCTAGCTTTCATAGCCTGAGCTACTCCTCAAGTGTGGGTCTCTGGGCAAATATCTTGTGTGTGTTGAACTCCTATGTATAGAAATAACTTGATTTAACAGGGAATTCCGTGAGCCATATAAGGTATAGTGATTATGACTTTCAATAATAGAAAAAGAAAACAAACTTACATTTGTGTTTATTGACCAGTCAGTGAAGTCTCTTCACAGTGTTCAGGCAGCAATTCATTCTATGCAGATCCAGGAACCATCTCTACATGTAGTTTAATTGTCAAATGCACTGTTCCCAGCTAATTTCATCTCACTGCAAATAAAGAGGTAACAACACTGTTATCTCTCATGGTTCCATAGTTCATTGGATATGTTTGCCCCTGCATTCCCCTAATAACATTTATTTAATTTTTTTTTCTATTTTCCCCCTCTCAACCCAACTTTACCCAACTTCAGGAAGAACTGGGAAGAGGAACAAATTTATTTAATGCTTGTTACTTCATGAGTCATAATGCTGCACCATCCATTGAGCCACCCTTGAACTCCGGCTTCTAATGACTCTCTTAAAGATTGTTATTGTTCTTTGCTGATAGGGACTTCAAGTGCAAATCTTACCCAAAGTATGCAGAAAATGTACCTTCTACACATTACCACCAGCAGGAGGGGGAGCTAACAAGTCCACTGTCAAAGTGAGAACAGTCGTATATCTGTAAGATCTATCCCACACATGGCACCTGGAGAGCACATTGATACAACATCCATGACAGCAAAAAGTGCAAGAATCAAAAGGACGTGTTCTGATTGAAGCAAAGTACTCAAAAACTCTAGGAGAGATAGGCTTTGCCAGTGTTAGAGGACTCCCTGAACCAGAGCGTGGAATTGGCAGAAGAGTGAAATGACCACCTAGATGCCAGTGGTTAGAGATACATAGCACAGAGGACTCCTGTTACAAAACTTGCTGTCTTCCAGGGCTGTAGACTGACTGTAATCCCACAGCTGAATAAGTAAAAGCTGATAATGAGTCTATGCTACAATGGACAGTGAACCATCATAGGTCAAATCTCTGAACCTATCCTGTTATGGAGAGGTCTATAGTGCATGGCATGAATGAGAGTCACACAAAATAATCTTGTTAGTACCATTTTGGTGGCTTAATATCATATAATCTTACAAAGGAAATACTGCAATGGCCATCTGGGAAGTTCCAGACTTCCCTCTGAGAACTGGGTCCTAGTTATACATCCAGGGATAACTCCATAGACACGAGTTCCTGAGCTCACGGGAGGTGTCTAGTGGAAGGCAGGCATGAAAACCCTAAGTCTAAGCCAGGTTTAGTGTCCCTGTTCCTACAAAACTTGGCTCAAGTTACTCCTAGGCACGAAAATGAGAGAGCATTTCAAGGAAGGTGACTCCCAGTATATGAGCCCCAAAAGTTTGGGTTCTAGAGTAGGTCACTTCTTGTCAAGGCCTAAGGGTGGTATTGCTCATAGAAATATGAAGAGTGGAAATCTGCAAGTTGAAGAAGCTTTGCATTAGTGCAGAGTAGTAAATTACTAAGACTTTAGACAAAATGAAGTATTTCTTGTACTAATTATTTAGGTTTGGGACACATTAAATGGGCAGCAGCTAAAGAAAGTCTGAAGAAATGATCTATGTTCACACATTTGGAAAATATACATATTTAAGAATCAGTACTTAGATCAGCAATTATATTTGTAGTCCAGTTCAAAGATTTTTAAAGTATTAGGAGATTTTAGTGCTGGTGAGGAATTAAATACCATTAGTGCAATCCCTTTTTGGCATAGCAAAGAACAGTGGTATCCTGCAGTGATGCTGAGAGTATGTGTTAATTTTGTTTCCCAGTCCAGCTCACATTGCATTTTATAAAACCTTAGCAGAAGTGAATTGACTTTAACAACTTAGCATCCCACCTTGTGTACTTCAATTCTGTTTTGCTGCTCAAATTTCTACTTTTTGTTATAGAGTCTAAACACAACATTTTACTTTTTCCTTTTCAAAATTAGCACTCAGTAAAAGATCAAAAGTCTATATTTTATATATGAATTTGAACTATGCCAACATTTCACAGACATTTGCTTATCCAATTTTGTCTTCATTTGTGGAATTAAGTGTTTATTTCATGGAACAAGCTTGTCATGTGTGAGAAAGCAGGTAAACGGGATATTGGGGGCCAGGGGAGTCTTGTCATGACTGCGCAAACTACACCACGTGGGCAGCCACACATTCTGCTCAGAGATTATTTCTATAGACCAATATATAAAATAGTAAAATGTTTATATTCAGGCTTTAATACAGGTTTCCATCTTCTCTCTGTCCCAAGCCCCTATTAAAACGATAGTAAAAATAATAAAAATGTATAAATCCACAGTAATAAAGAAAACATAAGAGGAACCAAGCTGGCAAGAGATTTCAACATCATTTTGGAAAATTGAAAACAGATGGGGTGAAAGGAAAGAGAACCAACAGGCAGGGCTGAGATACACGTAGGCCTTGTGTGCCTGCAGAGCAAGATGTAAAGCAGCCAGTGTGCCCTCAAAAACAGCAGAGATGGAGGCTTTACAGCATCATCTGAAGTGAGATATAGAGCTAAAAAATGGGGTGGGGGAATGACATTCGTAGACTACTCCATTACTACTATCACTCCAAACATAGAGAATAGCAGTAGGAAGACTTTGTCTCCTGAAAAAGAAACATGAACAATGTTTTCAAGGACAATTGAACATTTTGAGAAAAAAAAAAGGTATTTGAATTTTCATAGTCAGGGATCATCAGTATAATTGCCAGCTTACTTACTAATCACATTTTAGGCCAGGCATAGAGGCTCTCACTTATAATCCCAGCACTTGGGAGACTGAGGTGGGAGGATTACTTAAACCTAGGAACTTGAGATCAACTTGGGCAACATGGAAAGACCTTGTCACTACAAAAAAGAAAAAAGAAAAACTTCACCAGGCATGGTGGTACACACCTGTAGTCCCAGCTACTTAGGCGGCTGAAGTGGTAGGATTGCCTGAGTCCAGGAAGTCAAGGTTGACTGTGATTGTGCCATGACACTCCAGCCTGGGCAACAGAGTAAGACCCTGACTCAAAACAAAATAAAATAAAATGCCTCTTTAAAACACATAAAACTTTCCATCTAATTTAGATGCATCACTTTTAAATATTGACAATATCTCTGAGCACTTGAGGAAATTTTCTAGTAAGAACAATAGATGGTATAATAAACAGAAAACATGGTGATAATAGTAGAAGACTGTAGTCAATGGTATCTTTACCTGGCAAATTTATGTCACATACACATATACTAAAATTTTATGTATATGTGTATGTATGCATATACACATGGGGGATTATGTAACAGTGTTCCCCAAGACCATTCCCAGTTTCAATGATTCAATAGGATAACTCACAGGACTCTGCATAGAGTTATGCTCATGGTTATAATTTATTAGAATGATAAGATACAAAATAAAATCAGTAAAGGAAAAAAGTACATGATGGGAAGTTTGGAAAAAATCAGGTGCAAGCTTCCAAGAGTCTCCTCTCAGTAGAATCAAGCAGGATGTACTTGATTCTCCAATCAGTAAGTTTCAACAAATGCCCCTCTTATCATATCTAGGTATGATAGGAACACTTCGGAAATCCAACATCTCAGATTCTAGTCAACTGCCAATCTGGCATACAGGGCTTTCCAAAGATAGCAGTCTGTTATGTTAACTCTTTTCTGTAACACATACTTACACACACAAAAGAAGAAATTAAAAAAAAATAGATTAATTCAATTTTAAATCATATTTATTTATTCAACAAATATTGGCTGAGAAGTTTCTAAGTTTACCACTATTTCAGGCACATGGAATATAAAAGGGAATAAACAAGGATCATTGATATAATGTATATATATTATACTTGAGTGCAGTGAAAAATGAATAAAATAAAAGGCTGAATTGTCTAAAATATGAGAAGTCAATAGTGCTATGAAAAAATGTAGAGCAAGGCACAGAAGTTTGGGGGCATACAGGAGAAGTTTGTAGCATTAGATAAAGTAGTTAGGATTAACCTCACTGAGAAGGCAAAAATTTGAACAAAGGCATAAATTTCAACAAAGATGAAGACAGAGATTAAACACTGGATTTAGCACCATAAAGAACACTGATGACTTCAATGGGAGCATTTCAGATGAGTGTGGGAGGCAAATGTGTGTATAAACACACACATACACACACACACACACACACACACACACACACACATATATATTTTAAGAAAATAGTTTCAGCTTTAGTTAAGATAGAATAAGCACAACCTCCCCATTCTATCCCACTGAATATAGCTAGGAAACTTGAAAATAATTCATGGAGCAACAATTTTGCTCTTATCTCTGAAAAGTAAATAGTAGCAAGTGAATTAGTCTTCTGATGGTGAGTTTACTTTTTTCCCCTTCATTAATCCCCAGGCTGCACTCAATATAGCCCCAAACTTGGAAGTGGACATCAACTGGGACAGAAAAAGTTTCAGAGAAAGCCCTCTAGCTCTGACTCAAGGAATGAGAAAGTGGTCTCCTCGCCCTCAGAAACATAGGGGAATCCTACTTTGTTTTTCTTTTCTCTATTCTCTCATGCATTGGTCCCAAGACATTTTGTAGTAGCAGCAACAATAACAACTAGGTCCCACAGGAAGCAAAACTTTGAGGCAAGGAAATCTCCTCTCATATTAGAGCAGCTGTGGTCTAAGAGGGTAGGGCAAATTCCTTTTGATTTTTTTTTCCTCTCTGTCTTCCCATTGTTTGGCACTGAGCGTAGGCACACTTGTAGGAAGTGAACAGCAGAATGGGGTGAATAAAGTCTCAGCTTTCCGGTCAAATGCATATAAAGGGGAGCCCATGAAAATCAGAAATAACTGGGACAATAAAGAAAGGAAGAAGTTGAAGAAAGAGAGCTCGTGAAGTGCTTTATAAACTCTTTTGTTGATTTGCAAGCTGTTCATGCTGGATGTGAGGGTAATCAACCTATCATAGACTTTAAGAGCTGAACTGTGAGAAAAAACACTGCCCAGATGCCAGCCTGACATATTAGATAGAGCAAGATGAGCAGCACTAAAAGTTCTTAGAAAATGAAACTTTCATTTAAACTCACAACTTTCAGAGGCTGGTGGGAGCTTGATGACTGAACTGAGCCAGGTAGATTACCTGCTAAAAAAATAAGTATCATTAATTTTCATATTATATAAACATGACCGAGATTTATGATACATAATTCAAGGAGACTAAGATACAATCCAAAACTTATTTGACATACAAAGCAAAATGAGAATCTCCACTCACTAGAAAGACAATCAACAGACACTGAGATGCTGAAAGTATCTGATAATTATCTAGAACTATCTGACAAAGTCTTTAAACTGTCATTCCAAAAATGTTCCTAGAAGTGAGGATATGGGAAAGCATTATTGCAGCAAATAGAACACTAGAAAGTGTCTGTCATAAAATGGAAGACATAAAAAGAATCCAAATATAAATTTTAGGACTGAAAAGTATGATTACTGAAATAAAAACTTCCTGGATGGACTTCAGTAGCAGAATAGAAATCACAGAGAAAATAGTCAGTGAGTTTATAAATAGAATAGCAGAAACTACCGAGCATAATTGAGGGGAAAGATTTTTTTTTAAGTTCAGTAGAACTCAAGGACCTGTGAAATAATAATGTGAGGTCTAACATTTTTATGGTTAAGATTCAGAAGAAGAGGAGAGAAAGCGCAGGGCAGGAAAAAGCAAATGTAAAAATTTAATAGCTGAAAATTATCCAAATTCAGTGAAATACATAAAACTACAAATTCAGGAAGCTTCATGGATGTGAAAAGGTTAAATTCAAAGAAAGCCATATACAGATACAGCATAATTAAGCTGCTGTGAACTAAAGAAAAGAATCTTGAAAGCACCAGAGAAAACGATATTACTTACATAAGAACAATTATTTGAATGACTATGATTTCTTCTTCTTTTTTTTTTTTTTGAGTTGGAGTCTCACTCTGTCGCCCAGACTGGAGTGCAGTGGCTGCTCCCAGCCACCGCAGCCTTGACCTGCTGGGCTCCGGCGATCCTTCCGCCTCAGCCTTCCAAGTAGCTGGAACTACAGGCGC
>CAUYQG010159165.1:0-11064 GCA_963574415.1 Tarsius wallacei | reverse complement strand
GTTTATTGCAGCACTAATCACAATAGCAAAAACATGGAACCAACCATGCTGCCCATTGAAACTAGACTGGATACAAAAAAAACTGGTATATATACACAATAGAATATTATGCAGTCATAAAGAAGGCCAATATTATGGACTTTGCAGAAACTTGGATGGATTTGGAGTTTACCATACTCAGTGATCTACCACGGAAACAAAGAACTGAGCCCCACATGTTCTCACTCATAAGTGGACCCTGAACACCTATCATAATGTTAAAAAAATGGATTGGCAGTGGTGGGACACTGCCAGGGACGGGGGGCACATAATATCAATAAGGGTGCCTGATTCTAATCCAGGTGAAGTGAGGTCCCATGGGAGGCCCAAAACTTCACCTGTACTAAACCACTTATGTACGCAATTCTGACTTGGACACTACAACTTTTTATTTTAATATAAAATAAAATAAAATGCTTATGTACATTTGCTATGTGGCAGTTACTCTTCTGAGCTCATAACAATCCCGTGATATAATATTGCATCCACATTATACAGATGAAGAAACTGAGACATACAGGGTCACTTGGCAGGCAGACATTCTGGGGTTTGAAGTTGGGGTTTGAATCTGGTGGCGAAACTCTTGCTCTGAAGCTGTCACTCTATGCCTAAGAACTCCAGTAAAAACTGTAAAACTCCAGTAACACTGTACCACAAAACCATTAATAGAAATAAAAAGCTCATGCATGCCAAACTGGGATCCAAGCTTTTGTGGGATACATTAATATTGAAGGATTTCAAAACATATCAGAATGGAAATGAAAGAAACAAATAAATATATCAAGGAAAAGGTTCTTGCATAATCCAATGATGAGTATGCCAGAGTGGAGGCATGGGATTAATTTAACTCCTTGGCACCATAAGATACGTTTACTGGACTTATAAAGATTTTGTGCTTAAACACGGGTTTTTAAGCATTGATATGAGGAAAGACCAAGAAGCAGCTCCAGCAAGAGCCTTGAAGCAGGAGCAGGTATGAGAGGCAGATGCTGGTGAAGAAAGCAACAAGACACAAAGAAAAAACCAGGAAGTCAAAGGAGAACCAGCGAGACGACCACAAAAGAATATTCGTGTAGCCGCTTTGGTGAGAAGGAACAGACATGTTGCTGATCTTGTCTAATGTACTCTGAAGGGCTCGCGGCTGAGGACCTTCGCCTTTTTCTTGCCTTGGTCGGCTTTTTACCATTTTGCTCACACGGAGCGCCACCAGCAGGATGGCTGAGCTCTTCTGCACCTAACATCCACCTTCTTCCATGAGCTATCTTTATCCAAGAGCCACCCATGGAACTTCAATAAAAAAATTGTTCTTGTGTGAATTCTGGTGGGATGCCTGATAAAAATGGGTTTTCCTATGAGCCAAAAGAATCACAATGATCAGAGAATGAAAAACATGAAACAAGGCTCAGGGAACAAAATGGAATACACTGTTGAATACTTTTCAGTCCGTGCTTTTGTGTACTCAAAGGCGTGACAGCTGGAGATCAGGCAGTGGGGACCCTCTGTGTCCGAGCCGGAGCCCTAATGCGAGGCGGATGGCAGTGCTGGGAAGGGGGCAGGGCCTGGTGCCTGTTGGGGGTGCCCGTGGTGCCTGTGACTCTCAGAAGCAGAGGCGGGTTATTAGATCAGACTTGTGAGCAACAAGAAAACCAACTGTCCTCAGCCTTTTTTTCTAGTTACCCAAATAAGCTTTTACCTTCTTTCCAAAGAACCGAGGGTCTCCTGGAAACTGCTTTGTTCCATTTTAAGATAAGTTAGAATGGTTGGTCTGGCAAATTAAAAAAGAAAAACAAAACTTCATCCAACAGGTGATCAACTTTTTCTTCCTTTTACCCCATTCTCTCTCATGTCTAATATGGGTTCTGGCTGATATGGATGGGCCTGGGAGGCTCTTAATCTCCAGTGGCACTTGGTCCAGGAAGCATTCTCTGTGACACACTCTGCTTTCTCAGCATCCTCGTGCAATTGCTGTTTTAAATGTATAACCTATGCTCTGCTCCCTTTGGGCCTTGGCTCACACTTTTTCCTTCTATATGGCAACCTTTCAAAATTTCCTTTCTTTGAACTTGGCTCAAGATACCATCACCTCGACTACACCTTCTCAAATGGATTCAACTTGAATTAAACTCCCCATTTCTGGGTTTCTACAACACTGTGTTTTAATTCTGCTCTGTTGCCTAGCAGTTCTGCCTAGGACTGTAGTAATTCGTGTATACAGGTTTTGTTCTCTCGTGTATACAGGTTTTGTTCTCTCCCGTCTTGTTCATCTTCGTTTCCGCCATCGTTTTGCACACAGCAAGGGCATACTGGGGTGTTTCAAACATCGTGAGTGCAGTTTTTATCAAGCTGGGTTTGATGGGGGAGCTGAGCGATCATGGAGTTAGAAAAAAATATTTACATGTGTGTTGTGATGCTCAGGCAGGAGGCAATGAGTTTCTGGGAGGTCAGTGACTGTGCAGGAGAGAAAGTGGCGATCATAGGGAGACAGGGCAGGTTGTTATGGGTGATGATGACAGAAATGAGGATGGTAGCTTATATTTTCATGATGGCTTACAGTTTATGTAGATGATTCCAGAGTTTTGTATGCAGATCTGACTCCTGGCAATCAAGTGAAGTGATGTGATAAATAATCATGTGATAAAGTGATAAAATGCACAGCATTTTTTGTATTTTTCTGGGAAAAGCTTGTTAGCTTCAAAGTTGAAAATGATATATAGCACAGAACATGTTGACAACTTAGAATTCAGGTTAATTATGGCAATTTAAGAGTTGCTGCACTTCTCCTACTCATCAGGAGGTAGTCAGAAGATTTGTCCGAGGCACAGTCTGAGAAATTCGTTCCAACAAGTCCCTAATCATGAATTCAAATACCAGTGTTATTTTTAGCAAACATTTATTTAACGCCTACGGATTTCACGGGTGCTGTATTATCCCTCCAGAGACATGAAGATGGAGCAATAGTTTCTTCTGCTTGGGGAGACATCGGCTTCAGATTGTTGTATTTGGCTGCAAAGACTCACGTAAATGCCTTTGTCTTTTGAGAGAAAGGGCACGAGACATCTTGACAGAATACTGTTGGGTCACTTGCATTTGTACCAAGGAGGTATTAAGGAAGCTGACTGCAGAAACTTCAGGAACCAGGGTACTCTGTTATTGTAGCATTATAGATCTTGGAGTGTGTCAGTGAATATCTCCCCATCCTTTTAATCAAATTGTTTGGAATACAAAGCACCACACGCTTAACTGGTATCTGCTTTAGTGTTTCCCATCACCAACTAAAAACCAGGTAGATTATAATGTGTGTATAGATTTAACTGAAATAGTTTGGTTTTGTTTTCTTTCTCAATGTTCACTCATGGAAAGGACTCGAACTTTGTCGTATTGTGGAACAGAGAAGAACGATGTTATTTTGAGTGATAAATTGGTGATACCCTCAAGGTCCTACTTTCTTTTTTTTATTGCCAGAAGGAATAAGGGAGTCAAAGAAATGACGAGAAGCTCAGGTCCAGAGCTGGTTTCGGGGAGAGGAGTAAAGCCTTCAATTCCCAATTCATGGTGGGAGTGGAAGACGACCGTTTGCTCCAGGCCTAAAAGGAGACGGCAAGGTTCCCAGAAGTATGGGGAGGAAGCAAAGTGGCAGAACTCTTTAGATAAAGACGGATCTCTCAAGAGGTCAAGGGTCAGTGCCTTGGTTCAGTGAGGGTGACTGAGTAGAAGCAAGACCCAGCCACTATAAACCTGATGTGGATGAGACAAAACTGGCCAGACTGATCAGGTTGAGTTGGGAGAAGGAGGAAGCTCAGGTCTTATTTATGCAGCATAAACTCCAGTTACCACGACTTGTGTGAATGGGGCCACTGGTATAGCATGAGTAGAAGTGTCATCGGACAGAGGGAATGTTCAGTGGCAGGAATTTAACAGGGCCATAAGTGGATTGCAGCTAGTTGAAATTAAAAAAAAGGAGTTTTGTTTGATTAGCTTATAGTGAGATTGGAAGGAAACCAAGAATATGATTGGGAGGAGGCTGTCCTTTGAAGCAACGTTTCAGAAAGTCTGTGTGGGAAGTCGCTTCTCTTTACTTCTTTTAATGAGAGACCATCAGAAGGATCTTGCTGTACATGTTACCTGGGCATGAAATATTTCTTTACTAGAAAGAAACACATTGTATTCACTCATTGCCCCATGGATGTGACTTCTAGGAAAAGATGCAGAGGTGAGAAAGGGACATATTTTTCCCAGGCTTGCCGTGGCTCACATGTATAAAACCAGAGGAGAAGCGGCGGGTCAAAGATTCTTGGCTGATTTGCGTGGCATATTAGCCAAGGGCCCAAGGCAGATTGAAGGGGGACTCAGAGAGCTTTGAAAACTGCAGTGATCCTGGGACCTTTGGAATATGTGCCCTTTATAACCCTTATTGGATTATTGCAGTTTGCTGGCCAGTGTGATGTGTGATCCAATCTCTTCCACATATTTATTTCAGTTGTTTTGTTTCTGATGACCATGACCCCAGGGGTTACCACAAATGAAATTTTATACTTTGAAAAATAAATAATAGAAAATGTTGAGCAAGAGAATGAACATAATACATACCAGAAACGGTGAAATTGAGTCTTTCTTTAGGAAGGGAACAGAAATTAAAGAACCATCTAAAAATAAAACACAATGAAATCAATTTCCAAGACTGCAGCTGAACTTTGCACTGACTTTTCCGATAACAGCTGCATTACAGCGTTGTGTAAAGTCCACATCTACTAATCAGGAAAAGCCAAAGATTAGAATCAGACGAAGGTGCAGTTGTTTGAACAAATGGCCATATTAACATTCTGCTTAATTCAAGGGGGATAAAACTGCATGAATTGCACAATTATTTTTATCTAGCAATCATTTTATTAGAACATTACCATTTATTAGAATATCTATTATACATTAAATGAGACAAGAACTTTTAAAGTAAATAAATTAGAACCTATCTGTTGGAAAGAATAAATCAGGATGCTAACATTTATTGCGTGCTACTTTATACTAGCCATTATGTTAATTTACTTATCCGTATTATCTTGTTTCAATATCACAGAAACCCTAAGAGATATAATTCTTGACCATTCTGGAAATGAGGAAGCTAAGATATAGACAGGTTGAGAACTTGTTCAAAAGAAAAGTCCTTCTTTTTATTTTGTTCTTAGAATTACAACACCAGAATGACGACAGCCAAGTATAGAAAGAATGATGGAGTTGAAAACATCACCACTTTACAGCTATAGTAGCAAAAATTAATTCAGGCAAGAATAATTAATAGATTCTGGAGGTGGGGATTTTAATGGGGGACATGTATTTGCATAGTACCAAAATAGAGTCATGCATGCATAATGGCATTTCAGTCAACAATGTACTGATCCCATAGATGTGGTCTCCTAAGATTACAATCCTGTATTTTCACTGTGCCTTTGCTGTACTTAGATGTTTAGAGACACTGATACTCATCACTGTGCTACAGTTGCCTATGGTGTTCGATACAGTAACACGTTGCACATACAGGTTTGTAGCCCAGAAGCAATGGGATAAGCCATCTAGGTTTGTGTAAGTTCACTCCAGGATGTTCCCCTAACAACACATTTCTCAGAATGTATCCCTGTTGTTAAGCAAAGTATGACGGTATCTTTTAACAAATAAAAAATTAAACAATGGTAACTAGGCAGTGCAGAAAATAGACCAACAGTTGATCGAAATTAACATTCCTAGTAAGAGTAGTGGATATCATGTGCCTCCAAGTAAGATAATCTGAGGAAACCACAGCATCACTTTGTATTATTCTAGCCAAGATGCATACTCTAAATAGAATCATGAAGAAAAATCATCAAACACACAGTGAGGAATATTCTATCAATTCTGCCATGTAACTGGCCATATTCTTCAAAACTGTCAATGTCATGAACGATGCTTTCTGAACACGATAGAACCAAATCACACTCAAAGATGAAAACACAAAGCGGACTGGGCACAGTGGTTCAAGCCTGTAATCCTAGCACTTTGGGAGGCTGAGGTGAGAGGATTGCCTGAGGTTAGGGGTTCGAGACCAGTCTGGACAACTTGGTGAGAACTCGTCTCTACAACAAACCAAAAAATTAGCTGGGTGTGGCAGCGCTTGCCTGTAGTTCCAGCTACTTGGCAGGCAGAGGCGGAAGGATCGCTGAAGCCCAGCAGGTCAAGGCTGCGGTAGCCATGAGTGTGCCACTGCCCTCCAGCCTGGGCGATGGAGTGAGACTCCAACTCAAAAAAAAAAAAAAAAAAAGGAAAAGAAAAGAAAACAAAGCATTCCAATCAAAATCAGAACTTCAGTTCTCCTTTGGATATAGTAAAGCCATATATAATATATCCATTGGATATAATAATGTACACTTCAGAGTTGCTGTGAGAAGATAAAAAGTGCTGAAAATTACTGATAAGCATATATGAAATAAGGCTGAAGTAATGAAATAAAGTATCCCAGGCGTTATACTAAATGTGATTATATTCTCCTATTCACATGTACACACACAAAGACTCAATTTGGTGATATGAAAGACAAGATCTTTAAATTTGAGTCATCAAACTACATTTGATCAGAAAATTCACTGCATACATCATACATCATAGAGTACAGGGTTAATAAATGTTATACTGTGTATTCTCTTCTGGTTAAAAGCATACAATTTTACAGATCTTCCAAACAAGTATTAAATTCTGAGACAGTTTATCATTATTATTGTCGTTAAGATTATTGGGGTAGCCCTTTCGAGTCCCCTCCCACTGTGGAAGCTTTTTTGTCCTCTCAATAAATCTTGCTGTCAAAAAAAAAAAAAAAGATTATCGGCCAGGTGTGGTGGTGTGTGCCCGCTTCCCCAGCTACTTGGTAGGCTGAAGTGGGAGGATCACTTAAGGTCAGAAGTTTGAAGTTATAGTGTGTTATGATCACGATGGTGAATAGCCACTGCATTCCAGCCTGGCAGCACAGAAAGACTCTATCTCTAGTCAATTAAAATGAAATAAAAATAGTTTTTCAAAGATTATCGGTTACCTAAACAAAGACATAAGCTTAACACACCACAGAAATATTTTACATATCATATAGGTAAGTTCTGAATGATATAGCATGTAATGCTCATGGTGAGACTGATTTATATTGGACTAGACAATAATTTCTAAAACATGTATTCCTGCTGGTATTGACAGAATCCCTTAGTAAGGTATTTACAAAGTAAATATTTACTTCATTTCTTGCCCTGTAAAATGCTTGGGAAAATATTTTTTGGAGAGATGGGATCTCACTCTGTTGCCCAGACTGGAGCGCAGTGGTGTGATTGTAATTCACTGCAGCCTTCAACTCCTGGACTCAAGTGATCCTCCTGCCTCAGGCTCCCAAGTAGCAGGGACTATAGGCATGTGCCACCACACCCAGATAATTTTTATATTTTCTTGTAGAGGTCTTGTTCTGTTGCCCAGGCTGGTCTTGAACTCCTGACCTCTAGCAATCCTCTTGCCTTGGCCTCCTGAACTTCTGGGATTACAGGAATGAGCCAATGTGCCTGGCCTTGGGGAAATCTTAAGCTGTTAGATTTTGAGAATGCATGTGTATATATATGTATGTATGTATATATACATACATACACATATATATTCTTTATATAGAGAGAATACATATATATATAAATCTATCTATCTATCTACTTATCTATCTATACAGAAATACCATGTTTGATGTGAAGAAAGATCAGTAATAAGTAAAAACTGCTAAACTGAGTGGGTT
The DNA here is from genome assembly GCA_963574415.1 of Tarsius wallacei. Classification (NCBI taxonomy): domain Eukaryota; kingdom Metazoa; phylum Chordata; class Mammalia; order Primates; family Tarsiidae; genus Tarsius; species Tarsius wallacei. The sequence continues at coordinate 3,245 of CAUYQG010159165.1, read as the reverse complement.
TCACCACCAAAATCTTTAAAAGGCAAGGCATATACATATGAAATACAAAAATTCAGTCATTATTTAAAAAACTTTCTATGACATCAAATCATTTATGTGATTGATTCATTTCTGATGCAGAATATGTCTACCCAGTCGTCTCATGATTCTCTTTCATATTCCTCTTCTTAGTAACACTTACCACAATTCTAGATTGTTTTTGTGAGTTTGCCTTTTAAATGTCTGCTTCTCCCACTAGACTCTGACTTAAAAAGAACTTGCTTCATTTGTACATAATTGTTACCTAGAAGCTAGCACAGTGCTTGGTAAAAAAAAAAAAAAAAATAGTGCTTCATCTATGTTTGCTAATGAATAAACAAATAAATGTATGAATCAGTCAAGTCAGTTCATCAAATTAATTGTCAATGAAATATATCCCATCAATTAATTTGGTTGCTCCCCAGATAGCCCTCATCTCATCCTTACTCTCTGCCGATTTGACTGATTAAAATGAAGACATTGCTTCTTCTAGATGTCTGCTCAGTGGAATGAACAAAATTACTGATAGCAAGATGAAATTATTCTTTGATAGGGAATCATGGGTTAACAAAATGCCTACCTTGTGTGTTTAGACTGGGTATGAGTATTGTGATCATGCCTGTCAGTTGGGTCCACTTGGTTTATATAGCTACTTTTAAAAAATGTTTTTCTTTTTTTCCTAGGAGGCTACCTATCTATTTATTTATTTTTGGGTAGGGGTCTCACTCTGTTGCCCAGGCTGGCGGGCAATGGCACACTCACGGCCACCGCAGCCTTGACCTACTGGGCTCAGGCGATCCTTCCTCCTCAGCCTTCCAAGTAGTTGGAACTACAAGGTGCACGTCACCACGCTCGGCTAATCTTTTTATTTAGAGACGCGGTCTTGCCAAGTTGCCCGGGCTGGTCTCGAACCCGTGGGCCCAGGCAAGCCTCTCGCCTCAGCCTCCCAAAGTGCTGGGATGACAGGCGTGAGCCACAGCACCTGGCTATATAGCTAATTTAAAAAAGACTTGAAAAACTGATTACAGCTGAAGGTAATTAAGTGGCTAAAGTCATGCTGTGGAAGGAGCTAAATACAACACCTACAATTCATATTTAATATGGTTCTGGTATTTTCTTCCAAGTCTTTATTTGAGTCATGGGCCTGAGGTCTAGGGGGACATTTCTTTCTTCAAATTTCAAAAAGAGCCCCCTTTCATTTAAAATTTTACTTCAATATTCTCCAGTGATACACTTCTGTGGTCCGCAGTATCTGTTGCCTAATTGCCCTAGGTCATTTTTTTTTTTTTCACAAACGATAGCAGATGCTCTTTTTTCTTTTGTAAATGCTCACATTTACACATTAAGTCCTGAATATATAGTTTTATATTTGTATAACCCTAGATATCACCAGTGGCAACTACAAAAAAAAAAAAAAAAAAAATGGAAGTTACCAAAATCCTTTGAAAGATCCTTGTAACTGGTTTCTTGGTTACTCCAGAAATGGCTCTTTGAGCTTGTGTCTCAAATTGAGGGGGCTGTGGTGGGGTGCCCAGGTCAAACATTGCTTCTGAGTGTGTCTGTGAGGAGCTTCTGGATGAGGTTAGCCTTTGAATTGGTGGATTTAGTAAGGTAGGCGGCCCTTCCCAATGTGGAAGGACATCATCCAATCGGTTGAGGGTCTGAGGAGAACAGAAGCTGAAGGAAAGAGAAATTCACTTTTTTTCTTGCCTTGTCATTTGAGCTGGGGCATCTCATCTTATCTTTTTTCTGTCTTCAGAATGATATTGACAGCATAATTGGTTGTCAGGTCTTCCGACTGGGACTGTGTTAGAACTCTGAGAACCATGACTGAGGCACCTCTACCAGCCTTGCACATTGTGGCTAGAAGAGAGCATCTCAAGAACTGCCCCTAGGCTGAAAATTGTTCTGTCTTAATACACACCTGAGGTTTTGTTTTTATTCGGACAGGTGAGGCCACCGGATCAGGAGATGATTGCTGTTGAAAGATTGTTCCTCAAGGAGGGAGCACACAACACCAGGCAGGCGAAGGTGGCCAGGCTCCAGTGTTGGCCAAGTGGCAGAAAAGGCAAGCAGAAGGCACGAATCCGAGCCTCGATGGTGCTCTTCGTGGGAAGGGATGGCTGGGTAGGGCAACAGCTGAGCAGGTTCAACACTGGGTAGTTTGAATAATTCTGGGCCTATCGTGGGTACCTGACGCTGGGGTAATTTCCGGAATGGGCAATATTGGTGTGGTGTGTGAGCGTTAGATAAAAGAGCTGGTTTGGGGTGTGGGCTGTGGCGTGGTGGGTTTGCAGATAGAAGGCATACTCCTGGCCAGGCATTTGCTGTCTCTAAGACCTGGCTGGCCCTGGGACGGATAGTCTCTCCCCAGCCAGCAAGGTCCCACATGCTAAAGCATCAAGAACACAGAAGAGAAGAAAATACAGGTAGTACTTACTTCTTTGCTACACTACAGTCATCGGAAGGTATTGCTGCGCTATAGGACTTGACTCTGTCAGCCCCTTCCCTGTCCCACACACCACAGTCTACTGCGACAGCCTTACTACTTATCTGCTAACTCTTTAATGTTCACTAGGCATTGATTTTATGCCTACAGGTTAGATACAACAGATGAAATGTCAACAATGCAAGCAACCTGGCTATATATAGTTTATGCAGACGGATAAAAAGTTATTTAAAAAATTAAATCTTTAGAAAATCCCCAATGCATTTAAATCATTGCTGCTGTTAATATGTATAATCAGTCAAAGTCATTTTAGTTTCTCGTGATAGTGTGTGACCTCTGACCCCTGGATTCAGAGAACAAATCTCCCCTCTGAGTACTTTGATGAACACAAATAAAATGAGATGGATGTAGAACACGGAGCATAGGGCCAGGCTAATCCTAGATGCCCAGGAAAGGTTCGTTCCTTTATCTTTTTCAGCCTAACTTATTTTTATTTTTTTATTTTTTTTTGAGTTGGAGTCTCACACCATCGCCCAGACTGGAGTGCAGTGGCTGCTGCCGGCCACCGCAGCCTCGACCTGCTGGGCTCCGGCGATCCTTCCGCCTCGGTCTTCCAAGTAGCTGGAATTACAGGTGCGCGCTACCATGCCCGGCTGATTTTTTGATTTATTGTAGAGATGAGGTCTCACCAAGTTGCCCAGGCAGGTCTCGAACCCACGGGCTCAGGCAATCCACTCACCTCGGCCTCCCAAAGGGCGGGATTACAGGCTGAGCCACC
>CAUYQG010159164.1:0-10704 GCA_963574415.1 Tarsius wallacei | reverse complement strand
TTTTGAGGCCTTTCCTCCTGAGACTGAGCCAACCCAGGGCGTTCCACCCGGCGTGAGTTTGCCACAGCAAGGCAGAGTGAGAGGGCCCTTACTTTTCGGTGACAGGCTCTGAGGACCCTGGAGGGCAGGGACAGGTATCACTTACTCTGTAGCTGACTGGATCTGAGAACAGGGTGGGTGGAGGCAGGGAGACTCCCTGGCTGCAGGCAAAGCCCGGTGAGAGACTTCGTTGCCCACCTCGGTTAAGCGCTCTGCACTGAAGACCGGACCCTGGTGTCTGTCTCTCACTCACTCACTCTGCTCTCAGAGCTGATGTCCTAACCTGTGGGGAAACTATCTGATCAGTTCAGGGACACCAGCACCCGCCCCTCCCCAAGACCCCAGGCGTTCGAGTTTCCCAGGGAATTGCCGTCTGAAATACAGGCTGCCTCGGCGTCTTTGCAGAAAGGCCCTGGGGGGCAGGTAGCAAGGCAGGGCCATCAACTCGGGTCACCAGCACAAGGAGCTGGCTCTCCCGCAGTGTGGATCAGTATTCCTTTAGGCCAGCATTCCTGGGAACACGGCTGCAGGACAGGTCTCGGAGACCTCTGCGGGCCCACCGAGACCTGCCCCAGCCCTCCCGCTTCTCTGAAATAGACTCAGCTGCGCTCGGCTCCCCAAAAAGCAAAACTCAAGGAGATGCCTTGCTTTCGCGAGAGTGGATTAGCACCCACTTATCTCACTTGGTGAGCAAAACGGACAAAGGCTCCTGTCTCCTTCCAATGTGAGGAGAGATAGACGGTCCTAACAAGGAAGACGCAGTGAGTCAGAGGAGACTGAGTGGGAAATAAAGCGAGAAGCGTGATGAGGCGTGGAGGTGGAGGGGTGGGCTGCAGGTGTGCAGGCTTGTGTGTAAGTTTCCTGCGACTGCTGAAGCAAATTTCCACAGACGTGATGGCTGAAGACGACACACAGTTATTCTTGACACTTCTGGAGGTCAGAAGTCCAAAGTCAGTCTTACTGGTCTAAAGGAAAAACGTAATCGAGGCTGGTTCCTTTGGAAGGCTCCAGGGGAGAACCCATTCCTTGCCTCTTCCTGCTTTTCGGGAGGCTGCCGGCATCCCTTGGCTTGTGACAGACATCTCCCTGTCTCCCTCCTTTGAGGACAGATGCGATTGCATGTAGGGCCCAGCCAGATAGCCTGGGATAATCTCCCTGTCTCAAGATCCTGCATTTCACCCCGTCTGCAGTTTCCTTTGTCATAGAAGATAGCATTCACAGATTCCAGGGACTCTGGAAGAGATATCTTTAAAGTCCATGATTCAGCCCACCACAGGGGACAGTTTAAAATAGAGTGGATGAGCTGGGCGTGGGGGCTCACACCTTAATCCCAGCACTTTGGGAGGCAGAGGCAAGAGGATTGCCTGAGACCACGGGTTCGAGACCAGCCTGGGCAACATGGCGAGACCTCATCTCTACAATAAATCAAAAAAATTAGCCGGGCATGGTGGCGCGCGCCTGTAGTTCCAGCTACTTGGAAGGCTGAGGCGGAAGGACCGCAGGAGCCCAGCAGGCCGAGGCTGTGGTGGCTGTGAGCAGCACAGTCTTGGCAGCAAAGTGAGACTCCGACTCAAAAAATAAATAAGTAAATAATAAAATAGAATAGAGCAGGTGAGGAAGGCCTCGCAAGAAGGTGATATTTGAACAAGGAAAGAAGTGAGGGAGCAGACCTAGGGGGCATCCGGAGAAGAACTTCCCACAGACGGATCAGTGGGTATGAAGGTCCCCAGGCAGGAGTGTGGGTGAGTTCAGGGAACAGGTGACCGTGCTGTGGAAGGGTGGGGGGCATGAGCAAGGTGGGACTATCGGAAGATGCAGCAGAGAGGACACAGGGCAGAGATGGCAGGGCCTGGGAGGCCACCCAGGGTGCTGGCTGCCAATCTGAGTGTGAATGGGAACCATTCGATGGTTTTAGACACGGCAGCCTCCAGGAGGTTGGAGAGTAAACAGAAGGTGCAGGGTTGGAAGCCAAAGACCCCTCAGGGGGCATCATGATCATCCCGGCAAGAGAGGTGTCCCCGGGGTGTGAATTCAGGGTGTACAAGAAAGAGGAGTCAGCCGGGCTTGGTGGCTCAGCCTGTCATCCCGCGCCTTGGGAGGCTGTGGTGAGTGGACTGCCTGAGCCCGTGGGTTCGAGACCCGCCCGGGCAACTTGGCGAGACCTCATCTCTACAATAAATCAAAAAATTAGCCGGGCGTGGTGGTGCGCGCCTGTAGTTCCAGCCACTTGGAAGGCTGAGGCAGAAGGATCGCCGGAGCCCAGCAGGTCGAGGCTGCGGTGGCCGGGAGCGGCCACTGCACTCCAGTCTGGGTTACAGAGGGATACTCCAGCTCAAAAAAAAAAAAAAAAAAAAGAGGAGTCGAGGCTTGGGACCTGAGCAATGTGGAGGCTGAAGATGAGGGAGACACAGGAGGAGCAGGTGGGGAAGCAACTTGAGTTCAGACTTGGCCCTGTCGAGGCTGCTGCCGCTGCCTCCCGTGTTGGAAGGCAGTGGTCAGGGAGTTGTTATTCCACCCAATGAGCCTTGGCATCCTTGGGCTCTGTTCTGTGGACCATACCATCCCCTGGGAGCTTTCTTGGAAGCCTTTTCTATCACAGTCATAGCGGCCACTGGAGTGGAACACTTGGTGGGCTCTGGACACTAAGCCAAGCCCCTTTTAGGGTCCCCCTCATTTCGTCCTCACCACTACCTTCCGTGGGAGGTTATCATCCCTATTTTACAGATGGGGCAGTTGAGTCACAGAGAGCTCAACTTTAAATGACTTGCCTGGGGTGACATAGCCAGCGCGTGCCGTATCCAGGAGTTAAACCCGTATCGGCGTGTTTCTGAAGTTTAACTGTGAGCTTAACTATGCCACCATACTGCCTCCTCTGTTCAGGACAGCGATCAATCTGGCGAGGCAGAAATGGGTACAGCATTCCCACCCTCAGCATGAAATGCAGGATTTCAGTCAGAGCACACTTTCTCCTCTTCCTCGGCTTCTCAGTCAAGGCCGACTCCACGCAACCGGTGGCAAAAACATACTGGAATCTTGGGTCACGTGAAGGGGCCTCGGAGACGGATCTGTGGGGGTGTGTGGGTCAGGTGGGAGGAGCGTAGTCACTAAGAGCCCCTGTGACTTCAGGCCCCAGAGGCTAATCTCAAGGAGTTGGCTTTCTTTGAGGGCTTCTGTCCTCCCAGGTGGTTAACCCTTATCCCCATGCAAGCCCTCAATGGAGCGGCCTTCTCTGATCATCAGGCACTGGGGACAAATGGCCACATTTCCAGGCCTGGGTCTTCCCAGTGGAGCTTCACCCTGCAGAAGGGATCGTGAGGGGGTTCTGTGTTTTCAAGAGCCCTATGGAAACCAGGGGCCATCAGGGCTGCGAGAGACACCTTTCATCACTCATCAGCCGGCGCCCAAATGGTCTCAGCCCTGAGCTCTGGCTTACCAGGTTGTCATCTCATAAGTAGAGTGGGGCTTCTGTGCTGTGTCTGGCAGAACCTGGAAAGGGTGTGGCTCCATCAGTATTCCACAGAGCCGGACAGTCCCTGTCACCACGAAGCATCCTGGTTTCTGTGGTGTCACGCCTCACTGCCATTGCCTGACCGTTGCATCCTGGGCAGGACCACAGCATGTCTCGTTTGAAGATCTAGTCAGGGTCTGTTTAAAAGTGCTTTTTAAATTACACATGCTTTAGCTAAGATGGTCCTGACTCTCGGCTACTACAGGAGAAAAAAACTCCAAGGCAAAAAAAATCCAGATTGTAAGCGTGGCATTCTGTTTGAGAAAAAGTGAACAGACACCTTAAGCCAATATCTCACATGAATCCTGTGACCCCTACACACACATACATACCCGCATGCCCATGCATACACACACCTGACAGTCTTTGTTAATTGATCGCTTCGGGCAGCCATTTCCAATCAGTCAGAGTTAATGAACAACGTGAAACCTGTTTGCCATCCTGTGTTAGGTGTTCTGAGCAAATTAGGCCTTTGGATAAATCCTGGTGGGAACCTAAAAAGATCTGCGGAGACGGTGCCAGAGAGGAGACGTCTACTGACAGACATCTACTGACAGGGAGAAGGCAGGCAGGCAGTAAGCTCGGAGGCGTGTGTGCCTGTCTGTGTTCACCTCCATTTCTGAGAGGGTGGGGAAGAGGCAGGAGAGCGGGTAGGATCTAGAAAAAGGGCCTGGGAGCCGCCTCTTAGGTCTAGCAGGAGTGACCAAGACTACCAGGGTTGCAGCTTCCAAAAGGCTACTGGTTGACAACTTAGAGAGCGGGGAGGAGTACATGAGAGAGGCCAGCCTGGCCTCCCGGAATCCCAGGAAGGGCCTCCTTTGGGTTTGGCTGTGACGGCTAGTGGTCATGACGAGGGTAATGGTATCTGGTTGTGCCTAGGGTTTAGATCTGACTGTGAATTTTGCTCCCAACGATGCTCCGCTCTCTGTAATCAGAAATCGGTAGAGTTCATGTTGTTTTCTTAAGCTAAGAGTTGGATTTGATGCAGGGATGTCATAGTGAGCAAGCTCTCTTCACTTCACAGCTTTGAAGCTGTATTGTGAATGCCACTCACCTTCAGACAGCGGGCCCAGCCCAGGCCCAGTTCCTGGAGCCAGCAAAGCCTCCCAGAAGTGCCCTTACACACCTGCAAGTGACAGCAGGCATCGCATTCCCACACAGATCAGGGCGGCCGGGAGCTCTGCTGTTTGCCTTGAGGGAGTGCTTAAGTGGCAGCACAGCTTTGTGGGAGAGTCAGGAAGTGGGAATCAGAATGCTGGACCTCGGCCCTTGTCCGAGAGGAGAGAGGCGTTCCAGGAAGGAGAGAAGGGATTAGGGAGGGAGATAGAGATTCCTGGCCAGGGCCACCTTCCAGGTGGGAGACCACCTCCACACTCAGCCCAGGCAGCATTATGTTTTTCAGCTCCGTCACTCTTAGACAAAGAGCCACCATGGCTGAGTTGGGTGTGGTTGGAAGCACCTGACCGTTATGTGGGCAAGAGGTTTGTTGTTGAACCTTATATCCACCAATCGTTCGCTTTTGCAGCTTCTCTGACCTTGTGGAGATGGTTCCAGCCCAGCATTTTCCAAGTTGTGTTTGACAAAATCGTGCTGGGTAAACAGAGTTCTTTGCTGTTGAACTCCCAGGAGCGTTGCGTATCGTGACCTGCAAGAGGGGAGGGTGGGCCGATTTCTCAGTTCATTTTTCACAAGGTATCTTAGAGCCAGATACCACTTGGCACCCACTTTGAAAAACACCTCCGAGTGTTTCAGGTAGAAAAGGTGAACAGGTGAAGGACAGCCGGACCATGCCTCATGCAGCTTGGGAAGATACATGGGACATATATTCCGTGGACGGCAATGGCACCCAATCCTATGACCAGACCTGAACCATGCCTTGAACTCTGAAATGCTTATTTTCTTAATGATAAAATCACAAGGATGATTTTCTCTGATGGTGAATGCGCTAGAAACTACACTTCAAAATGAATATTAATCCCTTTCATGTATTGCCTTGGGAGGCTACATTGTATCTTTTTAAATTGTTTGAGAATTACTCTCTTTGGCACACAGCAAGTTTATGAACTACACAAGGAAGTCAGGGTTGTTATTCTATGAAAAATAATTGTAACGCATTTAGCAGGAAAAGATTAAAGGAGCTGTTACAAAACAAATAAGGAAAAAAATAATACATTAAGAAAATAGGCAGTTCACAAAACAAGAATTTAAAATGACAAATATATGCAAAGAATACTACCCTAAAAATTAAATATACAAAAACAAGGTATTGTTTATTGATGAAAATGTAAATGTCTGATAAAATCAAACATCCGTGATCTATGTTTTCATTACAAACCACCACAAAACTCAGTGGCTTTGAACAATAAGCATCTACAAACTCTTAAGTCTGCAAGTTGGTGGGATGTCTTCATCAGAGCCATACCCAGCTATTCGCAAGGCGTGGCCGGGCCAGCTCGTGTTTTGGTTGTCAGCTGGTGGGTTGGCTGAAGACCAGTTGGTCTAGGGTAGCCTCTCTCGAGAGGCTCTGCCCTGTTCCATGTCATCTCTCATCCACAGCCTGGTTCATTCACATGCAGCCGTGGCTGGGGTCCCAAGAATGGGAGCAGATCCTGTGAAGTCTCTTGGAGACATAGGCTCAGAACTTGTTCAACATTGCTTCTGCCACATGCTAATTTGCCAACCAAGTCATCAAGCCAGCCCAAATTCAAGAGGTGGAACAAAACACCTCTCATTGGAAAGAAATACAAAGCATTGTGGCCAATTCCGCAGTCAGCCACAGCAAGAATGAGCAAAATGGGCATTCTCCTGCACTGTTGGCGAGATCATCAGCTGATGAAATCATTCATGGGGAAAAGTTTGCCAATATCTAACAAAAGTCTTAAAAATCTCCATATTCTTTGATCCATATTTAAGAGTCTATTCAAAGGAACCGATGTGTAATATGTGTATCTGAATGTTCCTTGCATCATCATTTCTAATAGCAAAACATTTGGGAAAAGCTAAATATTCAACAAAAAGGGATTGCTTCTGTGGATTATAACCCATCTATAAACTAGAGTACCATGCAGCCATTTAAAATGAGGACATATGGCTCTATTTACTGACATGTAAAGACTTACATGAAGATACGGAAAGCATGTTTACTATAAGCCTGCTTTGGATTTTTAAATGTAGAAATGAAGGTCTTAAAGGATTTTCACTTTCTACTTTCTTTCTGTATCATCCAAGTTTTTGCATTGTTTAAATTCTCTGCTTTGGTTTTTTGTGTGGCTGGTATTTTTGGTTTTATTTTTATTTTAAATTAACATACAGTAAGATTGAATGTTCATGCATAGGATTCTGAGTTTTAACACATGCATAGATTCATGTAACCACCACCATAATCAGGATATAGAGAAGTTCTGTCACCCAAAAAATTCTCTTGTGGACACTACCCTTCCATCACTTCTATGAGTTTCTCTGCATTGTTTAGCAATATTTCTCAAGATAGGTGTGCCACAGATTGTTTATTCCTTTACTCATTGAAGGACATTTATGTTGTTTCCAGTTTGGGGTGATTATGAATAGGGCTGCTATACAAACATTTGTGTACAGATTTTGTGTGAACATAAGCTTTCATTTCTCTGGGATAAATGCCCAAGAGTGCGATTTTTAGGTTGTATGGTAAGTATGTGTTTTGTTTTATAAGAAACTGCCAAACTATTTTCCAGAGTGACTGTTCTATTTTACAGTCCCACCAGCAATATTTGAGATCCGGTTTCTCTGCATCCTTTTCAGCTTATGATATTGTCACGATGTTAAACTTACAGTCATCTCTCAGTGTACACGAGGGCTTGGGTCCAGGTTCCCCACGTATAACCAAATCCGTATATATTCAAGTCTCACAGTGGGCCTCACAGAACCCGTGTATATATGAAAAATCAACCCTCTGTGTGCATGAGTTTCACATCCTGGGATTGCTGTATTTTCTAACTGCATTTAGGCAAAAAAAAAGAAAAAAGAAAAAAAAAGCAACGTATAAGTGGACCCTGTAGTTCCAACTCACGTTGTTCAAGAGCCACATGGCTCTTGATATAGATGTGATGTCTCCTTCTGGTTTTAATTTGTCTTCTAATGGCTGGTGATGCTGAACATCTTTTCATGTGTTTATTTTGCATCGATAATCTCTTTTGTGGTAAAAAAAAAAAATCTGTTCTTTTGTGCTTTTTCCAATTGGATTGCCTTTTATTATTTTTTATGTAAAAAAATCATTTTCCTGTATTTGTATAGCTCTACCTCTTGATTCTCTATTCTGCTCCATTGATCTATTTATCTATATTTTATGTCATGCTGTTGTGATGACAGTAGCTTTATTAATACATCTTAAAATCAGATAGTGGGAGTCCTCCAATTTTTTTTTCAAAATGGGTTTGTTTATTCTGGTTCCTGTGCCTTTACACTTAAATTTTTTGTCTATATCTACAAAATTCCTCCAAGGTGTTTGGTTGAAATTGCATTAAATCTATAGCTCAACTTGGAGAGTATTGCCAACTTGAAACACTGAGTGTTCCGAGCCATCAACACTATGTCTCCCCATTTATTAAGTCCTTTTTACTTTGTTTAATCTTGTTTTGCAGTTTTCGGCATGCAATTCCAAAACATGTTTGTCTGGGTTTTTGTTTCAGATTTTTATCTGTTTCCATTTTTGGAACTATGTGAAGTGGTAAATTTTTAATTCAATTTCCAATTGCTTATTGCCAATACAGAGAAATACAGTTGATTTTTGTGGGTTCCAATAGCTTATTGCCAGTACAGAGAAATACAATTGATTTTTCTGGGTTAAGCTTGTATGCTATGACCATGCTAAACTCAATTATTAGTTCTCAGAGCTTTTTCTTATAGATTACTTGTCATCTATGAATAAGGACAGCTTATTTCTTCCTTTCTAATCCATATGAGTTTTATTTATTTTTCTTGTCTTATTGCAATGGGAAGAACTTCATTCAGTACAGTGTTATTAGGAGCAGTTAGCATGAACATCCATGACTTACTCCCAGTATTAGGAAGAAAGCCTACCATTTTTCACCATTAAATATGCTGCCAGCTGTATGCTTTTTGGAAATGCCCTTGTTCAGATTAAGAAAGTTCCCTTCTATTTACAGTTTGTTGAAAGGTCTGATCATGAATGGATGTTAAATTTTGTCAAATCTTTTTTTCTGCATAAATAGATATGACCCTGTGGGTTTTCTTCTTTGGTCTGTTAAAATGGTGAACTCTATTCATTGATTTTTCAAATACTGAAACAGCTCTGCATTCCTAAAATAAACCACCCATGGTTGTGGTATATTGTTCTTTTACCATATTGTTGGATTTAATTTTATAATATTTAATTGAGAATTTTTGTGTTTATTTTCATAAGGGGTGTTGGTCTGTAGTGTTGTTGTTTTTTTCCTTATGTTGTCTTTATCTGATTTTAGTATCAGATTAATGATGGTCTCATAAAATGAGTTATGAGATGTTCACTTCACTTCTGTTTTCTGAATGATCTTGTGAATAATTGATGTTATTGCCTTTTAAATGTTTGTTAAAATTTACCACTGAAACCATCTGGGCCTGGCCTTTTTTTGTGGCAGGTTTTAAACTACAAGTTTAATTTTAAAAACAGATACAGGAATATCTAAGTTATCTCCTTCGCTGAGTTTTTGTGATCATTTGCGACTTTCAAAGAAATGGTTCATTTCATCTAAGTTATAGAATTCATGTGCATAGGGTTTTTTTGTAGTGGCCCCTTATTATTCTTTTATTTATTTATTTTATTCTTTTAATATACATGAAGGTCTGTAGTGATGGCTCCCATTTCATTCCTGATATTGATTCCTTGACTCCTCATTGGCAACTAACCTCTTTTTTTCTTGTTCACTCTGGCTAAAAGTTTGTCAGTTTTACTGGTCTTTTAAAATAACCCGTTTTTAATTTCATTGATTATCCTCTATGATTGTTTTTAACGTCACTGATTTATTCTTATCTTTATCATTTTCTCTACTTGCCTTGGATTTAATTTTCTATTATTTCTCTAATTTCTTTAAGTGAACACTTAGATTGTTTATTTGAAGCATTTCTTCTCTTTTTTTAGTATAATAATAATGTACTGCTGTAAATAAGCACTGTTTGCCTTCATCTCACACATTTTGATATGTCGCATTTCCATTTTTGATGAGTTTAAAATCTTTTCTATTTGTTCTTGAGACATTCTCTTTGATTTATGGATTACTTGGAACTATGTTACTTAATTTTCAAGGGTTTGGAGATTTTCTAGTTATTTTCTATTTTTTAATTTTGGCTTAATTTCCTTATGGTTAGAGAACACCTTTGTGTGATTTCAGATCTCTTGAGCTTTTTAAAGTTTGTTTTATAACCAAAGACATAGTCCATCTTGGTGAATATTCTATACTCACTTGAAATAAATGTGTATTCTGCTGTTATTAGATGGAGTATTCTATAAACATGAAATAAGCCCTGTTAGTTGATTGTGTTGTTCAATTCTTCTATATATTTGCTGATTTTCTTCCTATTAATTCTTTCAATTATTGATAGAATAGGTCTGAAATCTCCAACTATAATCATAGATTTGTCCATTCCTCACTTCAGTTCTATCCATTTCTGTGTCATGTATTTTAAAACTTTCTGTTAGATGTGTACATATTTATGATTGTTATGTCTTCTTGGTGAATTGATTCTTTTACCACTGTGTAATATTCTTTTCTCTCTATCCCTGATATTTTCTTTGTTCTGCAGTCTATTTTGCCTGATATTAGTATAGCAACACCAGATTTCTGTTATTTTCTTTTAAATAAATCTATATCACAGTAGTTAAGGTTGGTGGATCCTTGGAAACAAAATATTTGTTTATACTTTCTGACAATCTCTATTTTTTAACTAGTATTTTTAGATCATTTTCACTTCATGTAATTATTGATGTGTTTGGATTCAGGTTTTCAATTTTATTATTTGTTTTCTTTTTGTTCTTCTGTTTCCCCTTTTCTGCTTTCTTCATTATTTTCATAGCTTTCCAAATTCCATTTAAATTTATCTATTAAGTTGTTTTTTTAACCATATCTTTTGCCTAGGTCTTTTTGTATTATAATACAGTAAGTCCTCTACATATGAACTAGTTCCAT
>CAUYQG010159163.1:0-21305 GCA_963574415.1 Tarsius wallacei | reverse complement strand
CGCAGCAACTTGGATGGATTTAGAGTCAATCATACTCAGTGATCTATCAGAGAAACAAAGAACAGAGTACCATATGTTCTCATTCATAAGCGGACCTTGAACAATTGTCATAATACTATAAGAAAGGGATTGGCAGTAGTGGGAAACTTCCAGGGGCGGGGGGGTGGGAATGGCAGTTGAGGGAAACTGCTAGGGGAGGGAGGGGCACACCTCATCAACAAGGGTACCTGCATAATCAAGGTTTGTATACCTAGCCCTGAATTTTACCCTACATCTTTAAAATAATTTTTTAAAAAGATAGTTGTTTAAACCCATAGAACAAAGTATGCCAAGTGTGAACCCTCACGTAAACTATGAACTTTAGGTGATAATGACGCGCCAATGTAGGTTTACTGACTGGAACAAACATACCAATCTGGTGGGGCATGTTGATAGCTGTGGAGGCCAAGCATGTATGGAGTCAGGAGTGTATAAGAACTCTGTACTATCCACAACAACCATTTTTCTGTGAACCTAAAACTACTCAAAAAAATAAAGTCTATAATAAATAAATAACAACTATCACTGTTGCTTTTGATGGGGGTGGGGACAATCTGTGCGCTAAGAGAAAAAGAGCTAAATCTGTAAACTACCAGAAGAAAATTGCGCCAAACCTTTCCTTGACCCTCTGCCCACCTGTATTTTAGGATTTTGTTGGACAAAAAAAAGGGAAGATGCATTGAGATAAAGGGAAGAAAGGGAAAAACAGTCAGCATTTGCTTAAAAAAAAAAAAAGACTAGAATTAAAGTCTTCCCATAAAGAGAAAAGAATCATTCATGGCTCTTATTTTTGCCCTCTAGTTCCATGGTGAGCAGTTATGGGACTCAAAGAAGCATGCCACAGAAGTTGACCGTGAATGTTGTCCATGTCTGTATAAGATGGAGAGGAGTCCCTGAGTCTGAAAATCCTCACTTAGAGTTCCCTGCTCAGCACCCATGAGGTGGAGACCAAGAAGACATTCTACAGAGAGCGCAGCTAGTGGTGATTTTTAGATTTTCATGACTCTTGAGTCATGCAGTGTTGTCGATGTTTGTTTTCAAGTAAATATGCATTTTATACATGGGGTAAAAATATTACCACTTTAGTGCTGGAAGCATTTTTTAATTTCAACAGATTTTTTCATTATTAAGTAACCCATGCGTCACTGGCCTTGTCCTACAATTGGAGTTTGCACTTACCACGAAATGATGATTGTACTCAGAATTACTCACCCGGGCCATTCTTAAAGGAAACGGCATCTCATTTACATTATCTTCAGTTTTTTTCCATATTTAAATTTTCAGGCTATTTCTTCTTGATGGCCTGTTCGATAGCTTCACTTGCGTGATTTACTCAGAAAAGTTTATCAGACAAGAGTGGATAGTGATCTCCATTAAATCTTCAACAAGTCTCTATTCTGGTGATGAATAAGAGTGTGACCTTCATATCCCAGCTGGCCACTTGAATCTGAGGCCAAACTATTCAGTATTATTCCTGAGAGCTTCGAAGAGGCGACAACTTTAAATAGAGTGAGAGTGGCAAGGAAAGGAGCCCGAGAGACACATAAGCTCTGTTCTGATTACAAAATAGTCGCCAACAACTGCAGAAACCCCAGAAAAAGCTGCAGGACTGCACCAGGGGTGTGTGAAAAGAGTTGACAGATAAGGCAAAGGGTTAAAGCAACCTTCATCCATATTTCCCAAGTGAGGAAATATGCGGTCAGGAAGTGGTTCAAGCTGTTCAAGGGATCCAAATCTATGAGAAAACAGAGCAAGGAAACAGGGAATATTCCTTTAAGATACAGTAAACTCTGAAGAGGAATGAAAATCTAGTAAACATTCATGGTAACGAGATAATGATTATTTGAAGCATGAAGCCAACGGTTCAGGAATTCTAACCTCTCTCCTATGTGGTCACTTGGAATCCTCCTCCATAAGAGTGGATGTAAATACCACGTTATCTAAGAGTGTCTGAGGAATGGAGAGGCGGGCGAGGAAAGAAAACTTATGGTGAAGCCTCTCCCAGTGGCATAGAGTCACGCTTTGTGTGAGAGCGGAGGGTAAAGTGAGGCATGGGGGTATTAATTCTACATCATCCCCAACACTCTGCACATGGGACAGCCCCGGGCCAAGGTGAGAGGGAGGAGAAATGACAAGTTTTAGCTCCCATTTGGGCTCCCAAGGGAAAGCGACTCCCAGAGGCCACCTAGGGAGGGAGTCTCCAGAAGGTCAGCTCTTATCTCCAGGCAATTCTCCAACTTTCCCCAGAACCACCAAGAATCCTTTAGCTCACTCCTATTCCTCTTCTCCAGAAGGAAAAAAAAAAAGTCAGATGTCCTAGTTGAGGTTAAGACATGGTGAGTAATATAGAGGTGAATTCAGAAGCAATAAAATCCCATAGAAGTGTTCTCTGTCTCAAGATTCTTCTCTTCCCATGAGCTAGCAAGGTAATTTTACAAGGTCATGATTACAACCACATGTCATTTGATACTCCAGAAGGGAGGCAGTGGGAAAGATGGAACTTGGAAGTCAAGAGTTCAGCCAAAATATCCAAAAGTGAGAAATACTTCCTGGCTGCCCCAGACTACTTTGGGGAGCCAGTGGCTATCAACACCTTGTGAAGCTCCATCAGCTTCCATCCGAGATATCCCAACAATAATCCCCTCAGTAAATCCAGGACCAGTCAGCAGTCACTTAGAGAGTACTCGTTCCAAGTCACCGAGCTAGGCCATGTCACTACTCAGGATCCTGAAGAATACACAGCTATGAAAAAATGACATCTCAAGGCTATAAGCGTTAAGGAACAAAGTTCTAAAACAAAGGTCTGTGGGTTCTTAGAGTAGTAGACAACCAGTGACAGACTCTTGAGTTCCTATCCTTCAATTTCAGGCTAAGTGGGTGCTCTAATGATCTTTAGCTTTGGCCTTGCCCCAGAGGCTTGAGGTAAAGATGTCAGCCCAGTCTATATTATGTCAACCTGGATTGCCTGGCGGTTGTAAAACCAGTCATGCAAAACCTACCGAACGTGGTAGGCTGGGGGCAGTGTTCGGACAATGGCAGTGATTAATTGTCGGAGGAGAGGCAGCCTAACAAGCACATTTTCTTTGCTGATTCTTTAATAGGTCACCTACCTTTCCTTTCTGTGAATCTATTATGGTTTCTTAGGATCATAGACCCAATTCAATGATGGGAAAGACTATTGAAAATTATTGAGCAGCTAACTCTCTGCCCAAGTTCTGTAAGAAGAGAGAGAAAAAAAATATAGGTCTTTGGAGGAATTTTGTAGTCTAATTTGGAATTTATGATCTCATTTGAAACATAAGATGAACGTAAAAAAAGACTTGATCCTTTGGGGGGCAGGGAGTGTACGATGTAGTGTTAGGGACCAAAGAATTGAGATTGGTTAGGGAAACTAATATACACAGAGAAGAGGGGCTTGGGTTAGAGATGCAGGGTTAGGTTATATTTGGGATCTGGCTGTTTGGCAAATAATTTTTGTGTTTGGCGCATAAAGCAATTGACCTAACACAAATAGATTGCTTGGTGTTGAGGAGTAATTGTGAAAAGAGATAACAATACTCTAGTTAGGGAGGTGACTTTGACATCAGATTTGAATCTCAGGTCTATTTCCAAGGAGTTGTGTGACACCGGGCAAGTCACTTAACCTCAGGGTCCCAAATGCTTCATCTGTAAGATGGAGCAATATGCCTCAGCAAGCAGCAAAAATTTAAATAGATGACCCACGTTAATTAAGTACCTAGCACAGTGCCTGGACTTGTTAGCTTGCAACAAATATAGCTCTTATTTATTTTCTTTGGTGTCTGCGAAGGTCGGACCTTTGTCTGTCTTGTCTGTCATTGTTTTCTAACACAGCAGTAGTAAACCGTCAATATACATTTTTGAATAAATAAACAAGACGTGAAAGAGCAAAGGAAACCCAAGTGAGCATACTGTCAATAATGTAATAATGTCATCCCTGAGAGTACTAAGTTTCTTTAAACCAATTGCCACATTTATTTAGATAGAATTTCTTTGGGGGTATTTCCTGCTTGGGTCATGGGAAAAGCAAACAAACAAAACATGAAGAACCTGATATCTCACTGAACACATTACAATTAAAAAGAGGATTATCCAAAGGAATTATGTATGGTAACATTATCATGTTAAAATAAATCCGATTATGCATTTGTGAAAGTTCAATGAGTGGTCAGGTTTCTCTATAGAAAAACAACAGACATCTCTGTCCATTATATAAAACCCCAGCTAATTTGTTCAGGCACACGTTAGAGCAAGTGATGGCACGATTTTAAGGAGAGTAATTTTTTTTAACTGTTAAATGATGCCTCATACAATTTCAATGAATTATAATAGCTTAAAAACCAACATAACACTTAATTCAACAGGCTACTTTATTGTGACATAAGTTCATTGGCCTTTGATGATTTAAGTCTGACTCCGGGCATGTACCTGGAATATTTTATGTAGCGTCTGGCAAAGAGAAAAGTGAATTTGGCCTCTAGACCAAGAAAACAAGTGTCAACAATATTTTCTTCGCACTCATCGAGGGCTTCTTTGTTGTATTTACTAATTTAATCTTTACAACTATATTAAGTAGGTAATTTTATTATCCTCATTTTACACTTGGAAAATTTTTTATTCATTTATTTTATCTTAAAGATGTGGGGGTGGGTACAATTCAGGACTAGGTATACAAGTGGTCATCGTAAGGGCAAAGTTTGGGCCTCCCTTTGGTCCCCACTTTGCCTGGTTTGAGAACAAGTACCCCTATTGATGTTGTGCCCACCCCCCTCACCCTGGCAGTATCCTGCTACGGCCAATCCCCTTTCTTATAGTATTACACATGGAAAAATAAGTCAATTAAGTAACCTGCTCAAGATCACTACATTAGCCCAGCAGCAGAGCTGGGATTCAAAGCGAGGCATTCTGAAGCCTAAGTCCACACTGAGCCCTGAGTCCCAGCACTGTCTTCTGATGCTGTCCACCGCAAGTGGCTCTCCTCTCTCTGTGGCAGGATTGCAGAAGGAAAGGAGAAGTGGAGTGGCTAGCATGTGGGTCCCTGTCCTTATTGATGTGCGGGAATAAGAGGCTGATTTGAGGGAGCCAGGGCTGCTGGAGAGTGATGCTTCTAAGTCAGTTATCAAATGTCAGTGCTTTAGAATTTTGGGGACTCTTTAATAATGCAGATTCTTGGGCTCCATAAGCCATAGAGCTTAACTCTATAGGTCTAGTAGGGAACTCAAACCTACATTTCTGGTTAATTCTCCAGGTGATGCAGACACAAATTGTCCCCCTATTTTTCCCCCTAGCCACAATTTTAAAAATTCTTCTGACTTGCTTTAAAAGTCTCTCTCTTTCTCTCACACACATGCATACACAAGTGGATAATGGGCAATAAATGTTTAAAATTTCCATGACAAAAATTTTTTTAAGAAAACAAAGAATTCTATTCTAGGTGATATATACAGCCTATAAATTAAATTTTAGGTCGTGTACCCAAAGTTTTCTGAGAGTCCTGTATTCATTTTCTATTGCTGTGGAATAAATTGCCATACATTTAGTGGCTAAAGACAATATCCTTTTATTCTTGCAGTTTTTAACGTCAGAATTCTGAGTGGGCTCAACTGAGTTTTCTGTTTAGGTCCTGACAAGGCCAAACTCAAGATGTCGGCCAGATTGGGCTCTCATCTGGAGAACCAAATCTGCGTTTCCAACTTTACTGATGTGTGGGGTCACCATCAGCTTCTATAGGCTGTTTTATTCTTGCTTGTGATCCTCCCAAACTTTCAGCTAATAGCTATGTGTCTGATCCTTCTAGTGCTTTTCTATTCTTTCTGAGTTTCCTTACTGCCATCAGCTGGAGAAAGCTCTCTGTTTTTAAAAGACTCGTGTGATTAGATCGGGTGCTTCTAGATAACCTCTTGGGATTAGCTCAGTCAACTGATTAGTAAACTTAATCACATCTGCAAAGTCTCTTTTGCCAGAGAGCATAACCTGAGCATGAGTGTGATATCTCATTGTTCCAGGGATTAGGGCAGAAAATCTTGGGAGCCCATTTTGTTATTCTGTTTACCACAGGTTTGCATTTTTATCCATGCATTTTTTTCATCCACAGTGCAATATCTACACAGAGAGATCTTCTTCTGGAAGTAAGTTCTTCTTACTGGCATTGCTCAGACAACTGCTTAGTTCAAGTCTCCTTTATTTGGCCTGGACAGACGTAGCTGAAGTCTATTTAAGTCAAGTGTGTCTTTGATATATGCCCCTGGTCCAAGGCTAAGAAATTTGAAATCACTGCTAAGTTTCAAATTCTTGCTATTTTACCTGATCTCATTGTTAATTATAGAATTATACATAATGAGCATTTAAACTACAATGATGTAAGCTTACTATCCCAGCTCATGCTGTTCCATGAGCCCAATATGTTTCAATAGATAAAAATTGGAATTGGAATTGGAAAAACTTTTGGCCAATTTGTAACAGGTTTTCCAGAGAAGTATTTTTCACTGACATTGTTGAAACCTAAATAGGTTTCTCCTCCCCTGGGATCCTCATAATAGTCTGGAAATATCAGTCAGCCCTTAAACACAGTCCAAGGTTTTATGTTTTCTGGTTTTTTTTTTTACAAACTGTCAGTTTTGATTTTTATTGAGCAATGCAAAGTTTGGTTGTTTATTGGAACAAACAAGGCTAGTAACAATTCTTTCCAAGTGCTGAATCTTTCCATTCACTTAAACTAAGTAAAGTATTTCTGGTATGCCTATAAGAGACAAGAATGTCGAACTGCAGAGCATGTATCAGAAAAGATTTGCTGTGCTTTCCAGGGTCATTTCCCCCACAAGTAAACTATTTGTGTTAGTTTTCTTTTTAAATGTTTATGAACTCAAACTGGATAAAAATTTCAATTCCCTTGCGGTAGAATTGGAAGATAGTAAAATAATGAATAAATTAGAAGTTGAAATTCTATGTCAAGGTCTTCATTTTAGAGCAAACAAACCTAGGACCATGGAATATGAGCAAAGAACTTACAAAGGGTGAGCCTGAATCGTCCCACCCTCAAGAAGTCAGGTCTGGTGTGGGGCGGTGGAGAGAGGCAGTGGGTACTTTTGTGGTGCAACCTGTCAGTAGAGGATGATGGTAAAGAATCAATTTCTGACAGTCAGGAAGGGGCTGAGAGCATGGCCAAGACTCTAAACTTAGGCCTTTTCCTCATCTGATGGGAGGGCTCCTTTCATTCGCTTCTCTCGTGAGAACAGTTTTAAAGTCTTTTCAGGCTCCTTTGCTCTTAGCTGACATACAACCACAGAGGATGGAAGCTCCTTTTTTCCCCCAGCATATTTTATTTTATTTATTTATTTTTCCAATATGTTTTATTATGATATTGTGGGGTACAGTTAAGGGTTAAGTATATAAATATGCTTCGTTCAGGCACCCTTGTTGATAAGAGGTGTCTCCCCATCCCCAGACAGATATTGACTACCATTAATCCCATCTCCCTCCCCCCCTCCCATAGTTTCCCACCACTGTCAGTCATTTTCTTGTGGTAATACGTTGGATGATCAAGGTCTACTATATGAGTGAGAACACGTGATACTCGGTTCTTTGTTTCTGTGAGAGGTCACTCAGAATTATAGACTCTAGTTCCATCCAGGTTGCTGCGAAATCGCTTCTCGGCCTTTTGGCTAAGATAAGTGTAGTATCTGTTCTTATCAGTTTAATATCTGATACGTCCTCTACCCCAGCATATTTTAATACCAGTAATATTTCCAGGTAGAAGTAGGTTTTTCCCCACCATTTTCCCATAAAATCGGTTTTTTAAACTGATCACAAGTTTTGACATCCAATTAATTCAATTGGTGAGCTGATGGTTTTAGAAATTAGTCCTGACCGTCCACCATAATTCCCTGGAGTTTCTTTCTCATTTTACTTAGTGACTTAGTGATATTAATGCATATACAATTCTTCTCTATTTCAAAGGGACTTGTCTTTTTTTTTTTTTTTTTTGGCTTAATTTCTTAAATCTGTTGAGTTTTCAATGACAAATTAATAACTCTTGTTTCTACTCACGTATTCCCTCTTCACTAGATCTCCTGATAGGCCTCAAATAAGACAGAAAGGAATCACTTTAACAGGTATAAGTATGTTTTACTCCTTTGTGTGAAAACCTTTTTTGGACAAGTTGCTTCCTATGAAAACTTCCTAATACTGCCCAACTCCTTCGTTCTGTGGACTATTGCACTGACAAATGAACTCTTCTACTACTCAAAGAATATTTAGCTGAAGGGACCACAGACTCTACTTTGTTCAACCTTCTCATTCTACAAATGAGGAAACTGAGGTTCAGACAATTTGAATGAATGCGCCCAAACTCTAATTGCATAGAAGGTTTGAAAAAGCTATACTAGAGTTCCCTACATGAAGGTAGTTCAAGCTCATCTGAGTTCTACTGAAAAGGATATAGAATCATAAACCCCAGCTCTTTGCTGACATTTATTTTAAACACATGTCCCATGGTCCGATTGAGCACTTAACTGGCGCCTGCCCACATTCCTGCCGAAGCATATAAACTGTCAGGAAATTAAATTTTTGCTTCATCCTTTGTTTGATAGAAATGGAATCTTTTCGTAAGGTGGTATTCAAGGTTCCTCACTTACAGTTAAAATTTGGCTCTTCCCTGTTTATTTTTATGAAGTGTTAAGCTGGCCATGATGCTGCGCCCTAAAATATAGGATTGTATTTTATTGTCTGTTCCATTATGTAGCCATTAGTGTGTATCACAGGGAAGGACTTGCCTGACTTCAGAGTAGGTGCAGGTAGATTCAGAACATCTACCTATCAAACCCTTAGTACTTTTTTGCTTTTTCCCAAACACACCAGCAACAATATATTTATGATTACCATACACATCTGAAGCTCCAGATAACTTTTTTTCATGACAGCCTGAATTATTATAAGCTTAGACTTTATTTTTTTATTTTTTTAGAAAGTAGGATATATGGAGAGGACAGAAAGGACAGAAAAGCTCCCACAGTGGGAGGGGACCCAAGGGGGTTGCCCAAGCCTAGTCTTTAGAACATGGCCAAATGCTGTCCACTTCTGTAAATTTGACTTTGCTAAACTGAATCCCAATTTCCTCTGAATTATAGTAATTCTCAGTTGAGGGCGATCTTGTTGCCCAGGGACATTTAGAGATGCCTGGAGATATTTTTGATTGCCACAACTGGGGTGGAGGGAGGTCTACCACTATCATTCAGTGGGTGGTGGCCAGGGATTCTGCTAATCATCTTATAATGTAAAGGACAACTTCCACACAGAAAACAAATTACCTGACTCAGATGCCAATAAGGCCAAGGTTGAGAAACCACGTTCTAAAGAATATGATTAATATTCTTAAAATATTTAGAAGTTGCTAAACATTCAAGATTATATATAGCCCAAATACCATTTTTGAATGAAAACCAGAATATGCCAAATTGGAAAAATGTATGTTTATTGGGTTTAACTGGAGGCCAAAGAAGACAACTAGATATAAACACAGTGGTATATGGGGATACTTATAGCATTCAATAACTTTGCACATATGTACTTTCATACATATATACCTTAGAAATTGACATACATATATACAAAAACCTCTATCAAGTTTCAGGAGTAGTGTGTGTGTGTGTGTGTGTGTGTGTGTGTGTGTGTGTGTGTGTGTAGCCTTTGTTTATCCAGTCCAATATTGTGTCTTTGTCAATGATATTTTATCAGCTTTTGCTGCACAACAAACCACGAGCTGGAGTCTCACTCTGTCATCCAGGCTGGATTGCAGTGGCACACTCACGAACCCAGTGTCAACCTACTGAGCTCTCTGGTGATCCTGCATCAACCTTCCAAGTAGCCAGAACACCAGGCATCAATAGACATTTTCAAGTTCTTGGTCTCACTAAATGGATGGTCTCGGTTGGGCTCAGCAGATGATAGTCTTCAGGCTGTGTGTCTTCCTGGGCTCAACTCTGCACTGGGTGGAACTAGAATTTTCTCCATGTAAGTCCTTTCACCCAGGCTGAACCAGCAGCAGCTACCCAAAGGGCTTCTTCTTGTGAGGGATGTGCAAGTCAGGGAGCAGAAACATCAATGTATCTTAGAGTCCAGGCTTCTGCCCACATCCTTGGCCCAAGCCTGATCTCAAGGAGGCAAAATACCCTCTGGGGTCACATGGCAAAGACCGTGGAAACTTGCCAGGGGAAGGAGAAAGAAGCTTTGGTAACAATAATGCAACTCGCAACAGGCGTTATGGCAGCTACTTGTGACATCATTTCAAACGCTGGATGGGTCAATGTAAAGCAACTCTGAAACCTTGCAAATACCTAGCTTGGCAACAACAGCCATAAACTTACCTAATTTTTAAGAAATGTTTATTTTATTTTTCTTTCGATATGAAATTTTAAAAAATCTTATG
Organism: Tarsius wallacei; assembly: GCA_963574415.1. Classification (NCBI taxonomy): domain Eukaryota; kingdom Metazoa; phylum Chordata; class Mammalia; order Primates; family Tarsiidae; genus Tarsius; species Tarsius wallacei. The sequence continues at coordinate 10,825 of CAUYQG010159163.1, read as the reverse complement.
TTAGAACATATGGAAAGTACAAAAGACTAAATTAAAGGAAAAAAATTATCCCCAATATTAGATCAAAAGATAGTTCCTATTAATGCTCGGCACATTTATTTTTTGTATTAAATTGTTTTTGGAATATAGAAGGAATTTTTGCCTAGTTGACGATTTGGAAAAAAGTGAAAAGCATAAAACTTGTTTTAAATCCTACCACACAATCATAATCTCTTTTTTCCATGCACATATATGAATTGTTTATTCAGATTTTTATCACCAAAATACATGTTAAGCATTTTCCATGTCATTAAATATATTTTACAAACAAAACATTAATAGCAAATATTCCAGAATATAGCAGTCTTCTACACAATTACTTTTTAAACTATTTATTTAATTCTCATCCTCTCTGTAATGGCATTTAAAATTATTTTTTTATCTTCATCTTAAAAATAGTACTTTCTGTCCTATTTATAAAGTATGTCTTTGAAAAAACAAAGACAATGTTTGTCATGTGAAAGTGTCCAAAGGAAGAAAAAAAATAAAGACAATGAGAATGTATTATTGATTAAATTCTGTGTATACCGATCAAATTCTGGTCTTAGAGAACTTTTGCTAGCAGAAATTGTGATTAAAACTACTATTTCAGCCAAGTGTGGTGTTCAGCCTATAATTCCAGCACTTTGGGAGGCCAAGGTGAGAGGATTGCCTGAGCCCACAGGTTTGAGACCAGCCTGGGCAACTTGGTGAGACCTCGTCTCTACAATATATCACAAAAATTAGCTGGGCGTGGTGGCACATGCCTATAGTTACAGCTACTTGGAAGGCTGAGGAGTAAGGATCACCTGAGCCCAGCTGCAGTAGCCGTGAGCATGCCTCTGCGCTCCAGCCTGGGCGACACAGTGAGACTCCAACTCAGAAAAAAAAAAAAACCCCAAAAAACCTATTTTTAGTAAAGCCGACAAGGATAGGAGCCAGAATTCCCCAGAGCCAATGAAAATCACAATAATTCTTTAGAAATTTATACCTGGATTATTTATTATTCTAGAACTGATAGTCATACTTGCTTTCCAGTGATTTTCTTCTAAAGATTGACAGTATGTGAAACATTCCATTTGGTGACCATATAGTTAGATAAAGAGACCTATTAAGACTTTAAATCAGCCAGGCGCAGTGGCTCATGCCTGTAATCCTAGCACTTTGGAAGGCCAAGGCGAGAGGATCACTTGAGCTTAGGAGTTCCAGACCTGTCTGGCCAACACAGCGAGACCACATCTCTACAAAAAATGAAAACATTAGCCTAGCATGTTGGCATGCACCTGTAGTCTCAACTACTCTAGAGGTTGGGGTGGGAGAGACCCTTGAGCCCAGAGGGTGAAGGCTGTGATGAGCCATGACTATGCTACTACTCTCCAGTCTACGCAACAGAGTGAGACCCCAACTCAAAAACAAACAAACAAAAAAAGAAATCTGGTAGTTTACAATGTCAACTGCCTCCCACTGTAAGTACTTTTAAGGAGCCATGTGCAATCCTCTCTGGCAGACCACGTCGGATGTGGCAATACTTATGTGTTGGCGAGGCTTAGAGTGTGAGTAGATACCAACGGTTTCAGGATTAAGCTCTGAATGTTTAACCCAACTAGCTCTCCATATACTATGACTTGACATTGAATGGAGTTTTTGAAAAATGTGCAAACCAGGTTCATTCTTTTCCTAAGGCTAACCTCACAAAGTCGCACAAACCAGGTAGCTTAAAACAACAGAAATGTGTTGTCTCCCAGTTGGAGGCTAGAAGTTCAGAATCAAAGGTCCAAGTTCCCTCCCTCTGAAACCTGTAGAGGAGAATCCTTCCTTGCCTTTTATAGCTTCTGGTGTTTTTCAGCAATCATTGGCATTCCTTGGCTTGTGGGTATATCCCAACAAACTGCCTCTGTCGTCACATGGCCGTCTCCCTTATGTCTTTTCTTCTCTCTGTAGGAACACCAGTCATGTTGGGTTAGGGGCCAATCCATCCAATGACTTTATCTTAACTAATTACATCTGTAATGACCCTATTTCCAAATAAGCTCACATTCTGAGGGACTGAGGATTAGGAATTCGATACCATCTCTTTGAAGGACACGCTCTAACCCACAACACCGGGAATTGGAAAGTTAAAGTCCTGAGTGGTTGAAATACTCTTTTACATAAAAGTGTTTGTTCTTACTGCTTAGCTAGAAACAGCGAATAAACATAAAAACATGTTTTTACAATTGTGGAATGGCCTTAATTAATAGAACAGTGGAAAGTTCCCCTTTGGTCACTTACCAACAGTTTCTGTTTGAATTTCAAACTTCAAGAATATTTTCCCGAGATAATGGTTAGCCTTCTGAGAGCATGGAACCTCTACATATGCTGGTCACAATATCAGTGAGGTCACCTCCTGAGTTAATTACGGTTTTCTGGGCATTTTCCAGCTTTCTCTGAATTTCCACATTAGTGATATGGCCTGGTATAACAGCCCTGTGTGACATAGGAAGATACGGCCAGGAAGGACACATTTTTCTAACCCTGCCTACAATCCCAGATTTGGCTAATTGAGTCCATCTCAACTGCAAATAAGCCAGGGGAGAAACTATTTCCCAGAATTCGACTTGATTAGAAAAGTCTGCCCCAGTGTACTTCTGCTGGAGGCCAAACGGCAATGTCCTGAGTCACCAAAGAGAGCCACTGCCATCATGGGATTCCTCATATTGCTCTCCTTGTCATTCTTGATAAGGAATTACTGGCCACAACAGCCTTCAGAAGGCAGTTCCTTAAACTCCAGCACTCATTTATTGACCATCCTGTAATAAATCAGTTACAGACAAACATTATCTGGAGTTGAACCGTGCATGCTTTATTTAATCAACTGTGCTTATGGAATACCCCTGGTGGTATGAAAAATATGTAGTGTGTAAAATAAGCTCACTGGTAAAGTGGATTTGTAAAATACTCTTAGAACAAGTTCATCGAAGACACTTACAAAGGTATGCTGGGGTTGATGAGAGATAGAATGACATTTTGTATTGGTAATATGCCTTTCAATAGAATTTTAAGTATCATTTGAATGCTATTTAATTAACGGCCCCATGTTGAAGTAGGCATATCATTTTCTAAGAGGATAATCCAAGACAGAGATAACAAAGTGACTTTCTTATTATCCTAAAGTGTTGGATATAACTAGAAAATTTTTTTTTTTTGAGTTGGGGTCTGACTCTGTCACCCAGACTGGAGTGCAGTGGCACGGTTCACCGCAGCCTCAATCTCCTGGGTTCAACTAATCCTTTGGCTAGTAGCTGGGGCTACAGTCACATGCCACTATGCATGACTAATTTTTAAAATTTTTTTGTAGAGATGAGGTCTCACTACGTTGCCCAGACTGGTCTCCAACTCCTGGCTCAAGCGATTTTTCCACCTCAGCCTACCAAAATGCTGGGATTATGGACATGGGCCATTGCGGCTGGCCTGGAATTTTAAAAACGAGTCCTATCGTCACTAAGTGAACACTCACAGAAAGATGTATATAGTGTGTTTGCTGAGCACATGTGAACATGCCCAGTACTTTGTCTAGTAAGATTTTCATGTATAATCAAACTCACAGTAAGCTTATGTCGTAAGAATTGTCATCTCCATTTTAAAGATGGGAACGCTGAGGACTGGAAATTTAAGTAGTTTGTCTATGTTCCCCAGCTAGTAAGTGGCACAGCACAGATACGAACCCAGAACCTGAGCTTTTCCAGGGTCCAGTGTACCCCCATTTCTCTAAATAGTATCTTTGTCTCTTCTGCCCTCTATGAAGCTATTCTGTAACTGCGTTTCCAACCAATGCTTATTCCAGAATTTGCCTCTGATTCAGGGTGAGCTCAGTTGTGTGAGCAGTAAATATACAAATCAAGGCTTCCCCAAGCAGCACCAAATCGGATCAGAACAATCCATCCCTGTCATGGCCTTTGTTACAGATTGCCCATGATGTTACTGCTGGAGGTCCGGTATAAAATGAACGCGTTGGCGGCCCCTGAAGCGTAGGCCCCTGAAGCGTAGGCTCAGACAAGTCTGTGCGATGGAGCCGTCCTTCTCCAGCCCATCTTCAGAAGGCCAAGGCTCTTCTAAATTGAACACAGGTTGGAGGTGTCAGGAGTGCCAGGGACCTCCCTCGCATTCCTCCCAGCTCGCATGGGCTGTTATTCTTCCTGTGGAAAGTAACCACCGCAAGTGTTCAGTGTGAGGATGAGGATTATGTGAGATTATAAATAACATCCCCCTCCCCCCACCCTCATGAGCATATTCCAGGAAAACATTCTGAGAGCCTAGAGGAAGATGAGTAAGTAGAAGCAACCTTGGCCAGCTGTGACTTTGGCCAAAACACGCATTGTGAGGTTGGAGGGCTGCGATTTCACTCTGCCACAGAGAGCCGCTGTGAGGACCACCGCTTCTCTCTGATTTGGCTCTGCAATAGACATTTAATTACAAAAAACATTCCCCGCAAAGGCAAAATAAAACACAAACACCAAACAGTCGGCTCTTATGATTGAATTATACGAGGTGTTAGAAAAACTGCTTGGACAGTATTCCTTGATGGGCAGTGAGACAGACGGGAAAGAATAGTTTACTGACGCCATCACCGTTGCTTGTTTTCAGGGCTTTCTCCTAACCTGGCATGGGGCGCGGGGGATGACATTCAGTGATCCATCAGGCCATGGAGAACAGGGGAAGGTACTGTTCCTTTCTGATACTCATACAAGGTTTGTGTGACTTTGATCCTTAGATGAGAGGTCACGGCCACCCAACGAAGCAGTGCTGCCTGCAAGAGGCGTGTTCCGCGCTGAACACACAGACGCCTCCTTCTCCAGCCCATCGTGGGCTCTCTGCTCACCAGCGCCTCTGGCAGACCTCACCCTGATTACAGTAACTTCCCAGCGGGGACCAGGCCACCTCCAACAATCACAACACCTCATTAAGCCATCACATCCAGCCTCCTCTCCCACTCAGCCTTCTGGCAGGACTGTGCCTGTAGGGAAAGCCTCTGATGGGTTTTTAATTCTATTTCCTTTCCCTCCCTTAGACTGGGAAGGTCTGGCGAGGTGGCTAAGCAGTGAGGAGCTTCAGGGAGAGCTGGAATTGGGAGGGTCGAGAAACTCACAAGCTGTTAATTACACGGAGAATAAATTACTGACTGAGCTGCGAGCACCGACCCAGATTCGTGGAAAGGCGATGGAATCCCAGTCCCGAGTCTCACCCTTGTTGCTGGCCACAGTCCCTCATCTTCAGAGGCCTCTGCTCAGCCCTTTGCTCACCCAATGAGCCATGGTCCCTCATCTTCAGAGGCCTTTGCTCGGCCCTTTGCTCACCCAATGAGCCAGCTCTCACAGCCCCTGCTTGGGTGGGGTCAGTTTTCCATCTGGCTTGCCACCTATTTCTATCTCTGTGGCTCTGTCAAGTCCTTTGTCTTAGGGCATCTACACACCCAATGAGTCTTCTGCTACTTGCTTTTTTTTCCCCCCTTAGGAAAGCCGACTATAGCTTCAGAGGATTTCAGAAGCTAGGTCAATAGAAAAGAATGAGAACACGAAAAACAGAAGGCCTAGCAAGGCAGCTGACCTATGCTACAGTCACCAGCACAGCTGCAGGGAAGTGGATGTGGCAGGGGTGAGACTCACTGATTTGGAATGCCAGGTACCAGCCTATTTTATACCCAGAGCAGCTGGCCTTCCTGACTACAATGATGGTGACGGTGCTGACGATGATGATGATGACGATGAGTATGATGATAAGACTTTGCAGATAGCTTTGTAACTGACATATGAAATGAATATAATTGTATCCCTTCCTTCAACTGTTGTGGAATCGTTTAAAAAGTAGGAGATGTACATCTGTGATGGCTAATTTTAGGTATCAACTTGACTGGATTAAGGAATACCTAGAAACTTGGTAAAGCCGTTTTTGGGGGCATGTGTGTGAGGGTGTTTCCCTAAGAGATTAGTGCATGAGTCTAAGTGGACTCCATGAGGGGAAGATCTGCCCTCAGTGTGGGCAGGCAGCATTTAGTCAGCCAGGAACCTGGAAAGAACAAAAACAGAGGAAAGGCGAATGTGTCTATCTCTCTCCCAGAGCTGGAATACGCTTATTCTCTCTTGTTCTTGGACGTCAGGACTTCAGCCTCCTCAATCTTTGGACTCCAGGACTTATATCAGTTAACCCTGGAATCTTGGGCTTTGGATTTTGGAATGAGAATGACATACACCATTGGCTTTCCTGGTTTTGAAGCTAACTGACATCCCATGGTCAATTGTGGATCTCTCAGCCTCCATAATCACATGATTCACATAATTCTCCCAACAAATCCTCTCTCATCCATTTATATGCTGTATATATTCTATTAATTGTGTTTCTCTGGGAAGTTCTAATGTAACACCCTATATGAAGAATGCCATAATGCACTAAATAGATCCTTTTTCTTCTTTATTCAACAATCGCTTACTGGCAACACAGTATGCACAAGGCCTAATGAAATATTTAAAAATGTATAAGATCCCTTGCTCTTGAATCTTGAACTTGGGTTTCAGGCTCTAGACAAATCCTACACAGACCTGAGATTTTTCTTGTAAATAATGTGGTGATATGTTCTCCTTTTGCTTGCTTGCCATCCTGCCACGTGCTTGACGTTGCTTTTCTCTCAGTCATTCATTTCTAGTTGCTCACCCGCATCCCTCTGGGCTCTATGAATTTGCAAGATGGCTGCCTGGGGTCATACACACAGCCTGTGGCCACAGAGCTCAGCAGAACTGCCCGGCTCCTAGGCTCCTACAAGGACTGTTAGAATCTTGGGGTCATGAATCACCCAACTTGGCCAACTAATTGTGAATGTCAAGAAATTGCTGCAGGACATTGTGAGGCATGAAACTCTGATTCATTTCCTCTTGTCTTAAGAAAACCCACAATTTCTTTGCAGGCAAAGCACAGGCTGCCCAGCCGGGTGACTCAGGCCACTCTGGATCTCCCAGGGCTTGAGGGAGACGGAACCTGTCAGTGAAACCATAGTGAGAGACCCAAACATGGTTTCTGTAGAAAAAGTGGCCCAGACAGCAACTCTCTATGCTAAACAGCCTTTTTAGTTAAGTAAAGAGTGGAGCTAGCCAGATAGGGCAGTGGCCAAGCATATGTCCTCCTAGGCTAGACAGTTTGCTTCTGATTCCAAGCTCCACCACTCACTAGCCCTGTGGCTTTGGACAAGTGATCGTCTTCCCATGCCTTCCTCATCTATAAAATGGGCTAATAATACTTCTCTCTCAGGCTTACTGTGAGGACTGGATGGCATAACATCAGCAAATCACTTAGAACAGTGCTTGGGATGGAGTGACCAGTCGATAAAGGATGGCCAGAATTGCTATAGAGGCATGATAGGACACAAGTGCAACCTTGAGAGTGATGTCAGGAGGTCCGTGTTCTCCCCAGGAGCACATTAACGTCACAGGGCCATGAAGAATGTGCGCTTAATCTTCAGCCTTGCACTAGCACCCTGGCCTGGGGATAGATAGTGGTATCACCAACAGGATAATGGCCCTTTCAGGGACATCCAGACAGTCACAGGGAAGAGGCTCTCCTCATGGGACAATATAAAGTGATAAATGCTTCCGGGGAAAGGTTTTTCAAATGTGTGTTGGTCTCCGTTTAATCTCAAAGGAAGAAAACCTTTCTTCCTTTGCACTGAGTTTTCTATACCAAATTCTCTTTTACAGGAATGATGGCACTTGAAAGGCTTGTGCTAAATCTTCTTGTTTTCCTTCAATCCCCTAAACTGCTACTCTAAGTTTTCTTAACCTTGACCTTGTGTTTCAGGGAATTCAGGCCAGAAGAAAAATAAAGCCAGCCTCAAAATAGTTACTGTAGGCTACAAGTTTCATAATGTTGTGAAGGCATCCTCTCAGCGAGGTAGAACAACTGCCATGTTTTCTACAAATGTCTGATTTTCCAGAGGTGTGGTCTAATGTGCCCAGTGGGTAGAGTTGCCCATGGCAAAGACACAGCTCAGCCCACTCTGATGTATTAATTCTCACAGTATTGAACAGCAGTTTGGTCTTAAGAGAAAGAAAGTGCCATAGGGGCTATTTAGCTTAGGTAGTTTAAACTTGCCTTCTGACCCTTTTCCTTGAGACTTAATTGAACATGGATAGTGTTTGTGCAAGAAGTAAGAAATAAATAAATACAGAGCCACGGAGCTGTCACAAGTCTACCACAGCCCCTTAGAATCATGGGGGTTTTATGCTTTGGGATCAAATGCAGGAATCTCCAATTACAGTGGTCTCTTTTAGAATCCTGGTCTTTAGCACTGGCATTAGGGGAGGGGAAGTAACGCTGTATGCTGGGATTCTTGCAGCCATATCACTAAGCCACATCTGTGTCCAACTGGGTGGCTTCACTTCACAGTTCATTTATCTACAAAAGAGGAACCTTAGAATCGAGGAGTGGCTGGAATGATGGTTGGTAACCTCAGATTCCTCGGTCCTTGCTGTGCTGTGGTCTCTCCAAGGATGCAGCCCACCACTCATTCATTCACTCATTTATTCAACAAGACGGCCTGCAGACACAAATCCACAAGCTCTACTCTAGAGGCTCTAGGGAAAATGAATACGCTTTCTGGCCGTTTCCTTTCCTTGCCCTACCAAAGCTGCTCCCATACCCAAGGATGACAGATAATGACTTGAAAAGTAACTTCTCTCAGGACCACTTACTTTGATTGGGACTGACACCTTAGGGTAGGTTTCCGAAAGAGGACACCAAAGAGGAAGACTTCTGAAGACCCTAGGGCCTTTCTATAGGTTTTCTTCACCACACACGTTCTTCCTTTCAAGCCTCCTCCCTGATGCCAGCTGGAGTCGCTGAAGCTGCTTCACCCCACCATCACCTGGGATGGGGAAAGAAACCGCAAAATGCTCTTGCAAATTTGAATCATCATGAACCCATCCAACCACTCTTGCCATATATAACTTGGAAAATAACTGATATCATTTGGACATTTCGCCTCCAAGTCTCATGCTGAAATGTGATCCCCCATGTTGAAGGTGGGCATCGTGGATCATGAGGGCGGATCCCTCATGGATGGCTGGGTGCCATTTTTGCGGGAATGAGTGAGTTCTCGCTGTATTCGTTCACAGGAGAGTTGGTTGCTTAAAAGAGCCTCCCTTCTCTCTCTTGATACCTCTCTTGACATGTGACACCCTTTTGCTGTGGTTGTAAAGTTCCTGTAAGCCTCTCCAGAAGCATACGCAGGCACTGTGCTTTTCATGCTGGCTGCAGAACCGTGAGTCAAAATAAAACGCATTTCTTTGTAAATTACCCGGCCTCAGGTACTCGTCTATAGCCAAACGGATCAATACAATAACTCATTTTCATATATGCCTTTTAAAAACACCTGGAATATCAGAAGCTTAACACAGCAAAGCTCACCCCCTAAGCCCTAGAGTCCTAATAATAACCCAAATAATAAACACAATTCTTTGTCATATGCCAGGTGCTATGCTAAGTGCTTTAAATGTATCACACAAGCATTGGTGGCGGATGTGGTTATTATTCCCATTTTCCTGATGAGGAAACAGAGGCTAAGATACTTGCTAAGTCTACCTGACTCTAGAATTTGAGTTCTGACCCATGTTATTAGTTGCCACCAATAACTCCCTTTTAAAAAATCTTGATAATACCTTGGGTCTCATGAGGGAACTAGAACCATTTTCACACAATCTTCATCTCTTCATTTGATATTGGCTTACAGACCACCAGATATTTTTGCTGTAATTGCAATTCTATTGGTTAAAGTTTCAGCTTGCCTACAAGGCAGACACCAGGGCTCTGGGAAGTCTGTATCACAAGTGCTGTGTGACCCTGACTTCTCAGAGCCTTAGCACCTTTATCTGTAGGGTGAGGCAACCAGATGCAGTCATTCCACACTTATTTTAGTGGAATCTCTTCCTCAGGGAGACTTATATAAACCTGTAGGGTGGACACCAGAAGAACCATCATCTTTAACATGGTGGTGTCCTAGTGCAATGTGAAATGAAACCTCTCACCCAATCAAAATGTTCAGTAAAGGTCTTCTGAGTACTTTTTCTTAATTAAAAAAAATCTCCTGTTTTCTAATACAGTGCAAAGCATTCATCAATCCATTCGTCCATTCATTCCACAAATATTTAAGGAGTGACTGACAAAAAGTTCTTGAAAGGTATCAGATTTATAGAAATCAAAAGATTGACTGAAAAAAATCTCTTGATGGATATACATGTATAACTTGATGGAGATATATATATATATATATATATATATATATATATATATTACCTGTGCACAGGTAAGAAAGGGATGTGATGAGAGATTATGAAGAAGGCAATTGTTTTAGTATAGTAGGGGTGAGGGGTATCAACTCCTCACATTGTCTCCGAACCCCTGAAAGAATGTGTGCCAGGCTCTTTTTTTTTTGAGTCAGGTTCTCACTCTGTCACCCAGACTGAGTGCAGTGGCACGATCATGGCTCACCACAGCCTCAACTACTAGACTCCAGTGATCCTCCTGCCTCAGCTTCCCAAGTAGCTAGGACTACAGGTATACGCCACCACACTCAGCTAATTTTTTGATTTTTTTTGTGGAGATGGGGTCTTGCTATGTTACCCAGGCTGGTCTCAAACACCTGGGCTCAGGCAATCCTCCTGCCTCAGTCTCCCAAAGTGCTGGGATTATAGGCATGAGCCACTGTGCCTGGCCTGTAAGCCGGGTTCTTAAGAACAGAAAGAGCAAGTCTGATGGAGAAAGTCGCACCATCAGTGCCAGGGTAGAG
>CAUYQG010159162.1:0-22865 GCA_963574415.1 Tarsius wallacei | reverse complement strand
ACTTTACATTGAAAACTACAAAACACTACTTAAAGAAGTCAAAGATTACACAAACAAATGGACAAATATTCCATGCTCATGGATTGGAAGAATCAATATTGTTAAGATGTCCATCCTATCCAAGGCAATCTACAGATTCAATGCTATACCCATTAAAATACTAACATCATTCTCCTCAGACCCAGAAACAATAATACAGAAATTCATATGAAAACATAAAAACTACAAATAGCTAAAAACAATCCTTAGCAAAAGAAACAAAATGGGAGGTATCACACTTTCAGATTTTAAACTTTATTATAAGGCCACAATAACCAAAACAGCCTGGTATTGGTACAAGAACAGACATGGACATGAAGACCAATGGAGCAGGATAGAGATTCTGGAAGCAAAACCTCAATTTCTCAACCAACTCATCTATGACAAAGCCTCCAACAACAACTACTGGGGAGAAGAGAACCTATTCAGTAAATGATGCTGAGAAAACTGGCTGACCACATGAAGAAGAATGAAACAGGACCCTACCTATCACCATACACAAAAATCAACTCCAGATGGATTAAAGATCTAAAAGTAAAACCCCAAACTTTAAGAACCTTAGAAAATGCAGGAGACACCCTAATGGAACTTGGAATAGGCCACCAATTTCTGATCAAAACCCCAAATGCCCATGTCATAAGAGATAAGATAGACAAGTGGGATCTCATCAAACTATAAAGGCTTCTGCAAAGCAAAAGAACCTATCAAGAAAGTGGAAGACAGCCCACAGGATGAGCAAAAATATTTGCCAACTGCCTAACAAAGAAAAAATATCTGACAAGGCCTAACATCCAGGATCTACAAGGAACACAAATGTACCAAAAGGATAAAAAACAAACAGCCCCATTAAAAGTGGTCAAAAGACATGAATAAACCCTTTTCAAAAGAAGATATATGAACAGCCTTCAGACACATGAAAAAATACTTAGTCTCACTAATCTTCAGATAAAATGCAAATCAAAACCACATTGAGATACCACCTAACTCCAGTAAGGGTAATCATTAATAAAACAAAAAACAACAGATGCTGGTGAGGATGCTGAGGAAAGGAAACTCTTCTACACTGTTGGTGGGGATACAAACTATTTCAACCTCTATGGAAAAGAGTGTGGTGATTCCTAAAAGCACTTGAAATTGAGCCGGGCTCGATGGCTCAGCCTGTAATCCCAGCGCTTTGGGAGGCTGAGGTGAGTGGATTGCCTGAGCCCGCGAGTTCAAGACCCGCCTGGGCAACTTGGTGAGACCTCATCTCTACAATAAGTCAAAAATTAGCCGGGCGTGGTAGCGCATGCCTGTAGTTCCAGCTACTTGGAAGGCTGAGGAGGAAGGATCGCCAGAGCCCAGCAGGTCGAGGCTGCAGTGGTCCGAAGTGGCCACTGCCCTCCAGTCTGGGTGACAGAGTGAGACTCCAACTCAAAAAAAAAAAGAAAAAAAGAACTAGAAATTGACCTTCTATATGACCCAGCAATCCCCCTTCCGGGAATATACCCGGAGGAACTTAAATTACTCTACAAAAAAGATACCTGCAACACTATTTATGATGGCAACACTATTTGCAATGGCAAAAACATGGAACCAACTGTGCTGCCCATCAAAACTGGACTGGATGAAAAAAAATATGGTACATATACTCAATGTAGTATTATGCAGCCATAAAGAGCAAAATTATGGACTTTGCAGCAACTTGGATGGAATTAGAGTCTATAATGCTGATTTATCACAGAAAGAAAGAATTGAGTACTCCATGTTTTCACTCATAAGCGGACCCTGAACATTTACATAAGAAAGGGATTGGCAGTAGCTGGAAATTGCAAGGGGAGGGAGGGGGGAACATAACACTAATAAGGGTACCTGATCTCAAATCAGGCAAAGTAGTGACCAAAAGGAGGCCCAAACTTTACCTACACGATGACCACTTATATACCTAATCCTGAATTGTACTCCACATCTTTAAAATAAAATAAATTAAAATAAAATAAAAAATGAAAAAGAAAGAGTTATCTAAGAGCGAAACACATAAAAATGATACATTAAAATATCCAGAGGTCATAAGCCCAAGCATTGTTTTTAAATATTTTTGATGTGTTTTGCTGCTTTTGCATATTTCAGTATGAAAAACTGCTGGACACTCAGCGTGGTGTGGGCTAGCCCTCCAAAAAATAATTCTGTTGTTTTTTGGGGGGGAAGGGTACCCACTCGTAAAGATGGAAGAAAAAACAAGAAACTCTATTGTTTTTTGGTTATTAAATTTCTTTGGGCACTTGAATACAAATACATTTTTCAACAGTGACACGATTATCCCAAATGCATGGGAAGAGTAAAGTCTAAATATCTAAAACTAAAGTATAAGGTGGAAAAGCATATTCTATTGAGCTTTAAAAGAAAATGAACTTCAGCTTCATGTTATTTTTCAAAGATGTTTCCAACTGAGTGAGTGGAGTGCTAATTGCCTAATGTAGGTGAAAGAATATTGAGTGGTATGTCTTCTTTAGCCTTAAATTATGTGGCCTTCCCCTCCATTTCTCACCAAATTATCTATCTTGAAATGTTTTCATCTGAGAAACAATATTGGCAAAACTAAACTCCATCCTTTAAAGCACCTATGAATTTTTGAAAGACCTCAAGCTGCTAAAATGGATGTTAATTAATATAGATAAATGACTTGCAATTAAGAAAAAACATAAACAATCCAATTTTTGTATGGGTTAAGGGCATGAAGCAGCAACTCATACACATATATGTGCATGTGCACACACGATTACACAATACCTTAAAATAACTAACACAAAAATATACTCTAATTTGAAAATATACTCTAATTTACTCATAATTAAATAAATTCACCTCAAAAATTGTAATATCAACTTTTATCTCAGTTTGGAAAATGTTAGGAAATTTACTATAGCCATTGTTGGTAAGTATAACTGAAAATAAAATCTTCATATATTTTTTGGAGGAGTAAAAATTGGTACTGTGTTTGTAGAAAATATTTCAGTGTTATCTAATAAAATATTAAGTGTACATGGCCTTTAAACCAGCAACTTCACTTCCAGAAATATTCTACAAAAGACATAAAAACATGCTCAATATTATATGTACAAATCACTGATTCTTGCTACTAACATTAAAAAGAAAGCTGGAATGAATGAGATAAATACAAGTATAAAGATATATGAAAAATTATCCAACACATTTCATTAAACAGAAACATGAAGGTTTATAAATAGAATGAGTCCATTGTTACTGAAAATTGCTATTCAGCTTTAGACACATAGATAGATTAGATAGATAGGTAGATTAGATAGATAGGTAGATTAGATATAAAGATAGATAGATAGATAGATAGATAGATAGATAGATAGATAGATAGATGATAGATAGATGACAGATAAAGATAGAAATAGATGCAGTTGACCCTGAACAACATGAGTTTGAACTGTGTAGGTCCACTTATACTCAAATTTTCTTCTACCTCTGCCAGTCCTGAGGCAGAAAAACCGAATCCTCTTCCTCCTCCTTCTCAACCTACTTAACAAGAAGAGGAGGATGAAGACCTTTATAAGGATCTACTTCCACTTAATAAATAATAAATATATTTTCTCTGCTTAATGATTTTCTTTTCTCTAGCTTACTTTATTGTAATATACAATATGTAATGCATATAACTACAAAGTATATGTTAACTAACTGTTAATGTTATCAGTAAGGCTTCTGGTCAACAGGAGGCTATTAGTAGTTGAGTTTTGGGGGAGTCAAAAGTTATACACAGACTTTCAACTGCATAGGGCAGGGGTTGGTACCACTAATCCCTACATTGTTTGAGGGTGTTAACTGTATATACTTCATTATGTTTATACAATTTCTTGAAAGAAACAAAAAATATTTAAAAGTGCTTACACAAGAGAGTGGAACTGTTGGGATTAGACAGCAAGGGGATGTTATTTCTTGCTATGTACCTTTGTATTGCTTGATTTGATTTGAGTTTTTGAAATATCTATTTGGAATATTAAAAAATGATACAATACTGATCATTTTTGACAATGTTATGTGCACTCATAAATCCTTTTCCTACCTCCCTATTAAAATCCTTTAATGATACTGCAGTGTCATCAAGATAAAGACTTTGGAAATCAGTCAGAAAACCAATGAATAATTCAATAGAAACTAAATGCATGTCCCAATGCACATGAACAGGCAGTTACTGAAATTAAAATAAAAATAGAGAATAAATGCAAAAATTATTTTAATCACTCTGTTACCTAAAATAAAATAACAGCAGCATCCCTTGGCATGGTCTACAAAGCACACTTTCATAGCCACCCATGCGTTACCTCTATCACCATAAGTCAAACTTTGTGCATCTTGTTATTTGTCTTTCTTATCTATACATCGTGGATACCTTCAGCACATAGACCATACTTGTTTTTTAGCCCTGGCACTTCTTATAGAATGTACATAGTAGGACAGTTAATAAATGATGTTTGTATAAATGAATATCATTTTTATAATTTGCATAAAACAACTGATAAAAGGAAACATACAATTTTTAAAAATTCTGAAGTTGTGGGGTGCATGTGAGGATTTGCTACGTAAGTAGATTGCGTAAAGGTGAGGTTTGGGCTTATAGTTAGCCCTCTCTCCCCTACCATGGGTAGTGAACATGGTACCCAACGGGTAGTTGTGTGCTCCTTATACTCTCTCCCTCCCTCTTTTTACAGTGCCCAGCGTCTGTTGTGGCACCTTTGTGCCCAAAAAGGTGCCTAAGGAAGCATACACATTTTTAAAAGAGTGCTACTGAGAGAAAAAGTATCCATAATTATTTTAAATAACATCAGTGTGTCATGTCACATATTTTAGGGCACCAAAAATTGTTTCTCCTTGCTTAGTGTCCAGTAATTCATATGTAACAGATATAATGAAATAAATATTATTATGATGTGTACTTTTTTTCTCCATTGGATTGTAAGATCCTTGATAACTAGATCTTACTTATTTCTATATTCCCAGGATATAATAAGAAACCCATCAAATAACAGACATTCATCTATATTTGCTAAGTTGAAATGAAATATACAAAAGACTCTTTTAAATTCAAGGAGGTCAACAAAAGTATTATTTAAATGTTTATTCACCTCATCTATTCAATAGCATAATAACTTTAGATCAACTTTATGATATAAAACAATTGTAGGTATTATGTATATATGTATTTATGGTACTTAAGGTACATTAATTATATAATCAATCTATTATATTTTATATAATATTTATTTCCATTTTATGTAACTTAGAGAATAATCTTACTTCTTTAATAACTAGAAGTTTATGATTACTAAGTCTTTAGTAATATAGCATGAGAACTATAATTTATTCAATGATGAATTCTTAATGTCCTAAACTTCAATTTTTGTGTTGCTTTGTGTAAGAGCGAGTACTTTTGTCAATTCATTTCATAATCTGATCTGAAGAGACATAACAAACCAAAAAGGATGTTAGTAACCAGGCAGTAATAACGAACATTCATGTAGTTATCATTAGGCAACAAGTATTTGTCTTCTTTTTTTGTTTTAATTTTCTACTTTAAATATGTGGGGTACAATTCAAAGTTAGGTATAGAAATGTTTATTTTGCAGCTACCCTTGTTGATGAGTTGTGCTCCCCCACCTCCCCTGGCAGTTTCCCACTACTTTCAATCCTGCCCACCTTACCTGGCAGTTTTCCACTATTGCCAAGACCTTTCTTATAGTATCATGATAATTGTTCAAGGTCTGCTTATTAGTGAGAACATGTGGTACACAGTTCTTTGTTTCTGTGATAGATTACTCAGTATTATAGACTCTAAGTCCATCCAAGTTGCTGCAAAGTTCATAATTTTGTCCTTTTTACGGCTGTGTAATATTCCATCATGTATATGTACCACTTTTTTTTTTTTATCCAGCCCATTTTTGATGGGCAGGATGGTTGGTTCCATGTTTTTGCTACTATAAATAATGCTGCAATAAATATGTTTGTGTAGGTATCTTTTTCATAGAGTGATTTGAGTTCCTCCAGTTACATTCTCAGTAGGGGAATTGCAGAATCAATGGGAGGTCAATTTTTAGATCTTTTAGGAATTGCCACACTGTTTTCCACAGAAACTGTACTAGTTTACACTTCCACCAACAGTATAGAAGTATTCCCTTTTCATCGCAACCTCTCCGGTATCTGTTGTTTTTTGAGTTATTGATGATGGCCATCAATGATGATGGAGTTAGATGCTATCTCAGTGTGGTTTTAATTTGCATTTCTTTGATGACTAGTGAGGCTGAGCATTTTTTCATGTATCTGTTGGCTTCCTTTGAGAAGTGTCTATTCATATCTTTTGCTCACTTTGTAATCGGGCTTTTTTTTTTCTTTTCAACACATTTGAGTTTCTTATAGATCCTAAATGTTAAGTCTTTGTCAAATATACAATTGGCAAATATTTTTTTCCAGTCTGTGGGCTGCCTCCCCACTCTCTCAATGATTTCTTTGGCTTCGCAGAAACTTGTCAGTTTGATGAGGTCCCACTAGTCTATCTTATTTCTTATGGCATGAGCACCTGAGGTTTTGATCAGGAATTGGTTGCCAGTTCCAACTTCCATAAGGTTGTCTCCTGCATTTTCTCAGGTTATATGGTTTGAGGTTTTACATTTTGGCCTTCTGCACCTGGTCAGCAAGTTTTCCTAGCACCATTTACTGAATAGGTTCTCCTCTCTCTAGTGAAAAGTCAGTCGCATACCCTATGCACCAACAAAAAACAAACAGAAACGCCACCAAAAAAACCACAATCTTTTTCATAATAGCCACAGAAAAATAAAATACTTTGGCATCTTCCTAACCAGAGGCATGAAAGACCTTTCCAATGAAAACTACAAAGCACTGCTCAAAGACATCAAAGAGGACACAAACAAATGGAAAAATATTCCATGCTCATGGATTGGAAAAATCAACATTATTAAGATATCCATCCTACCCAAGGCAATCTACAGATTTAACACAAAACTCATTAAATTACCAACAACATTCTTCTCAGACCTAGAAATGACAATACAGGAGTTCATATGAAAACATAAATGACCACGAATAGCCAAAACATTACTCAGCAAAAAAAAAAAAAAAAAAATAGAGAAGTAGGAGGCATCACACTCCTAGACTTTAAACTTTATGAAAGCTACAATAATCAAAACAGCCTGGTAGCAAAGAGTTCTTGTGATTTCAGTAATATGTGGTGTATGGCCTTTATCAATGTTCTAAGCTGATTATATTAGACAGGTTGTCAAGCTATATATAGATATTATATATTTAGTATTGTACTTCAGGGCATTATGATCATATGATCATATATCCACATACATTTTTGTTTTTATTTTTTGCTGAATATTGAAATCACAAAGTATGCTAGGTAGAGAGAGCAATAAATATGCCTAGTGCTTCCTTGTTATTTGGTCACTGACATCACCTGGGAACTTGTTAGCAATTAGGAATCTCAAACCACCCGAATCAGAATTTGTATCCAAACAAGACCCTCAGTGTTGGAAGACAATTCTCCATGGCTGTCTAGACTTCTGAGAGGAGGCATTGGCTGCTTTTGTTTTCAAAAATGTTTGTAAAGCAAGCAACAGTCTTGAAAGAAAGATGCCATCTCACTCCAGAGCAAAGGGAAGATTTGTTTGCTGACCAAGCTAAAAAAATAATATCTCTCTCTGGAACAAAGGTAGGTAAGATCTGTTTGCAACTCTAGTTTAGAGACTGAGGTTTCCTACATTGAGATTCCTTCAAGGTGACACAAACCCACCAAAGGGGCAGCATACACATGGGCCACTTTGCATCCCCCTGGGGATGTGAGGAGCAAGGGATAACAATGGGAACATACACTTCATGCTGTTGCTTTGTCATGAGTAATAGGTTTGTTGTCGTTGTTTGTTTTGCTTTGTTTTTGTCTCTGGCCCATAATCCTCATATGTTCTGCCAACATACATGAAACTGTGAGAGGCTTAGTTTGCAGGTAAGGCAAATTTCAGACTCTCCACACTTGTTGACAACCAGGTGATTCATAGCACATTAAAGTTTGAGAAACCCTATGGCTACTGCATTTCAAGTTAGTAGATAAATAAGCATGGGAGAGACACAATTAAATGCAAATTCATGTAGGAACTGTTTTTCAAAAAGGTTCCACATCTTTGGAATTGCTGACACACCAATGATGCACTAGCACCATTGAATAGCTCAGCTACTTCAAGTCAGTTCTTCCAGAAAAAAATTATATTTTTGGAAAAAATAAAATGAAAAGCTATTAGCTATTATTTCAACTTTGCCATCAAATTCAAAACTTAAAAAATATGTGACCCACAGTTTCCTGTATTTGAGTACTAGACACATGGTCAAGTTGGAATTGTACCTTAAGAGATTCCACTCATATACAACAACCACTAGCAAGAATAAACAGCGATAGCCATGCATACTCACCTTGTTTGCAACTTCCAATTAAAGAAACACTTTGGCACTGAAAAAAAAGATGTGAAAGAGAAAAAAAAACAACATTTATTTTCAAACCAAATTATTTAGTCTTGCAACTAAACATTATTGCCAAGTTGTAGTTTGTGTGAGAGAAGTCAGGTGTCAAAATGCAATGTGCTAGTGTGCCCCAAGAGCAACCATTTGAATGTTTTTATGTTTTAGTCTTTCCTTCCACCATCATGTTTCACTTTATAATTACAAGTCCATTTGATGTTTTATGTCTAGCCTCCAAATTCCAATAACTCTCACATAAAATAGTTCTAATTTGTTTTCTAGAGTTTATATGCTATAAATCAGGGCCCATTTATGAATAAGAACAAGGGTGGGATCAGCAAATGCTGGTCACTGCTGAGGTGGTGGGGAGGGGAGGCATGAGGCATCACGCTGGGCACCTTGTTCACTGTAGGGGAGAGAGGGCCAGCTACAAGCTCAAGTTTCACCTGCAGGCAACCTATTCAGGTAGTAAATCCTCACTTGTACCCCACAACTCTAAAATAACTAATAATAATCAAAAAATGAAATTGATTATAACAAGAAATAAATATGGAATTATTTGCCTTAAATTGAAAATGTTGCTTATTTTACAGTAGTAAGGTGGTTCTCAATTTTGATCCTGTGTTTAAAATATCGGGGGAACTTTTAAAAAGCCTGATGAAGTCAGGCATGATGGCTGACGCTTGTAATCTCATCACTTTGAGAGGCCAAGGTAGGAGAATATCTTGAGCCTAGGAGTTCAAGATCAGCCTAGGCAACAAAGGTAGACCTTGTCTCTACAAAAAACACAAACAAAAAAGCTGGGCATGGTAGTACACACCTGTAGTCTCAGGAAACTGAGACTTCAGTAAGCTGTGATTTTGCCACTTCACTCCAGTGTCCTGGGCGATAGAGTGAGAGTCCCACCTCCAAAATAATAAAAAAGAGCCAGATTATGACCAGGCCAGTCCATACCCCAGACAGATTGCGTCAGAAATTTTTATGGTTTCAGCAGGAAGCTTATTAAAAACGACTGCCCTACGATATAAGCTTCAGGAAGGCAAGGATTTTTGTCTTCGCTTTTTCACTGACACATTTCAAATTCCTTTAACAGTGCTTAGCACTCTATAAATATTTGTGGACATAATTATTGTATTTTAAAGATGCATTTATTACTTTAGAATCTTCTTAAGCCATTATAACTCCAACATCAGGAAGTCATGTTTTGAGAAAAGTAAACAAATATCAATAGAAAATACCCAGAACTATTTCACTAGAACAAACAAAAGGATTTTATGAAGCTCTGAACTCAGTTAAAGTGTGTCTATTTATAGACAAAAAGTTGCTACCAAATTAAAGCAGAAAACTAAAGGACAAACTTCTTTTCAAATCAATTGACTTCAAAGAAAATAAATTTTCTTTTTCAGCTAGGTAAATAAAGTCTGATAACCACCCACTGTAAGTATTCAAAACTATTGAGTAGACTTTGCATTGTCCTCCTTTTCTGCTTCCTTTTTAGGGCTCTCTATTTTAATTAGCTTCTTACTTTGTCGGCATGCCATTTTTTATGTGCTACTGTGGTATTTTAAATTCATTTTGTAATAAGGTAAAGTATGAATTAACAGAACTGAAAACTGATATATGGAAAAATTATTTGGATCTGAAGGAAGATTTTTAAAAAATAATTATTCTTTGGCCTGTATTACACTTAGTACATGATTTAATGTTACTAAGAATGACTAATTTTTCCAAATTTCACCTTTACTAGTTTTAAACTAATGGGTTCTTCTTCCCTGCATCCTTTGGAGAGATTTTCCCATAGGTTCTGGCCCACAGCCAAGACACCTTAGAAATAGGGACCAATGTAAAAAAGGCTAGAAGGCCTGACCTTTACTCAGGAATGCTACAGAAGGGATACATACATGACTGAGAGGTTGGAATATTCACATCTGATGTCCCTTTTAACTGATAGATGTGGTATTCTCCTGAGACCTTTTTCCTTCCCTAGCTTTTGTATGGATTTAATTATTAGAAAAAATAATATTCTGAAGGTCTGTGTATTGAGTGACTGAAGTCAACCTGGTAAGTCTGTCAGTAAATGAATACTTCATCTACCTCAAAAAGTGGTGGGGATGAGGGAGCTAAAAAAAAAAGGATCTCATAGAGATAGAGACTAAAATGGTGGTTACCAGGGGATGGGAAGGGGAGCAGTGAAAAGAATTTGGTAAATGGTTACAAAAATACAGTCTGATAGAAATAATACGTTCTAGTATTCAATAATACAGTAGAGAAATTATAGCTAGCAATTGCTTAATGTTACAATTCAAACTAACTAAAAGAAAAGAATTGTAACCTTCCCAATGCAAGTAAAAGATAAATTATTGATATGATGGATATTCCAGTTACCTGACTTGATCATCACACATTGTATACATACATCAAAACATCACATATATCCCAAAATATGTATGTACATCTATCATATACAAATTAAAATAAAAATATTAAAAAATGTGGTTGGAAATAAAAAGTATTGCTGAAATTTAATACTACTGAAATTCAAATGTATAGTCTTAAATATTATCTTTTAATGTTCAAAGCAGTGAGAGTTGTTTTAGAAATGCAAACCAGGTACATTTCAATTATAAGTGAGGCCACCTGTCCCTGTGCTCTTTTTTTTCTTTATCTGGGCCAAATCTCTGCCTGCTGACCAAGTTCCGACTCAAATCTCAAAACAGAGTCTTTTCCAACGCAAGGAGAACACATGCCAGGATCTCAGGATGCTCTAAAACAACAGGGGCTATGGTCCCATGCTAACTTCATGCCTACGTTTTGTGGTCAAGACCTTCCTTCAAAAATAAGACTATGTAACTCTTTCTTGGCTATATTCTCTTTGCCTAAATTTTATGAATAAATTCTCCTCTTAACAGGGACTAGCACTTTGCTTTCCTGGAATTCTATCCATAGGCTGAAACATTTCTCCTCAAGCTGAGTCACTTGACTGGCCTCTAGCTTGTCAGTTTCACTTCATAATATTTTCAAATGTATACTGTATAATATTGTACATTTTAAATTCAACTATTCGAATGTGCTTAAATAGCAACTTTCTTTATTTTCCTTTACCTATTCATCTACATAAGAAAATATCTTGCTAAGTTTTAGCTGAATTCCATTATTAAATATTTAAACTCAATTCAAATTTTTTCCTTATTTCCTTTTCTTTGGGATGATATTTAAATTTTAGAGGTTTGGCAGTGACATGAATTGGGGAAGATTTGGGAAAAGGACTGAATTATCTTGTTATACCATAGTAAAGAGTTATTGATAGAATTAAATGAGATAAAGTATTTAAAACACTGGCATCATTTCTGATGCATGACAGATGCTCTATAAAAAGAAACTCTTATCTTTTTCTTAACTCCAGTTGTAATTCTTTCTTATTTATGTATTTTTTATGTATTATTTTAAAGATGTGGAGTACAATTCAGGATTAGGTATACAAGTGAGAACTCCCCTTTTAAAAAGATATTTATTTCCATATTTCTAATTCCACATATATATGAGTAGCTCCACCATCACTTTCCACCCTTCTGGAAGTACTCAGAATAGTACTTTCCACATTCCTTCTTGGTCATCTCTCCTTCTTCCTGAGAGGAGATACTTCCCTGATAAAGAAGACTGGATGGGGCCTTATTCTCATTAGTGCATACCTGTGGGTCAGGCAGAGTGACTGAGTTAAAGGTGACTTCTGGAAGGAGGCTTGTTCCTTTGGTTTCTCTCTCCTCTCCCCTGCTTTCCTCAGGGATCAATCATAGTCAGATCACTCCTATGCTTCCGACTCCTGCTTATTTCCCATCTCGAAGGGAATTGTATCTTTCTGAGAGGGTAAGATCAATTTAAGGTAGAAGATGATCCAAACTTATTACCCAATCTACCTAACAATTAATAATTATGATATATTTAGACCCTGGGTCCTAATTGAGCTCCTTTTCTGTTGAAAGTATAATTTATTATTACCCCCAATTCTCTACATTATTATGAGTTTATTCTTATTGTTGTTATTGCTAATATTATATGCTCATAATAATCCAGTAAGTAAATTACCCACCAAAAATTGGAAGGAAAAGCATAAAGAAAGAAGGATGTAACTGAGAAACACTAAAAATGTATTTTTCCTGCTAAAAATGCTGAGAGATGCTCTCTGTAAGAAGATGAAGTACATTTTCTAATTCTCTGAAGTGTCAAAGTTCTAAGATAAGTCAGGCTGTTCCTGTCCTAAATCCCTTTAAGGGGAATTTATAGCCTGATTAGTTTACCCTGAGAACACATTTCAGATAAACTCTCAGGAACAGAGACAAAAGAGAAGGAAAAAAATATGTTGGTTGGGAAAATGGATGTCGTAGGCTCACAGAAAGCAATAGAGCTTAACAAGCAGAAGGTGAGTGGTAGACATGAAGTTTCTACAGAGGGCCAGGCATGGGTCTGAGGCTCTCAAAGAAAGAATCACATCCTCTAGAGACCAGAAAGGGAGTAATATGTTGGCAACTCCACTTAGGAGTAGACTAAGTAAGTTACAGAGACTAAATGCTATTTAGGAAAGACCACATCAGTGGTACAGTGTTGGGAAAGCAGGCTGGACTAAGAATGCCAAAGACCTAAAATGCATACCCACCTTTGATGTTCGTGAACTCCATCTCTTCTGGGTATAAATCACCATGTCGTTATCATTAAAACATGAGGAGATAGACTTTATTATTTTTCAAGTTTTTTGTTTGTTTGCTTTTTTAGAGTTGGAGGCTCCCTCTGTTTTCCAGGCTAGAATGCAGTGATGCAACCATAGCTCACTACAGCCTTGAACTCATGGGTTCAAGCGAGCCTCCCACTTCAGCCTCCTAAGCATTATAGCTGAGACTAATATTAATACAAATTTAAAAAATTAAAAACATGGAAGACAGGTTTGAGATTTCTCAGAGAACTAAAACTAGATTCACCATTTGACCCAGCAATCCCACCACTGGCTGTATATACAAAAAACACATATTGTTCTATCAAAAACACACCTGCACTTGTATGTTTATTACAGCATTATTCACAATAAAAAAGACATAAAACCATCCTGGGTGCACATCGATAGTAGACTAGATAAAGAAAATGTGATACTTATACACCATGGAATACTATGCTGCCATAAAAAATTTTTAAAAACCATGTCTTTTGCAGCAATATGGATGCAGCTGGAGGCTATTATCACAAGCAAATTAACACAGAAACAGAAAACTGAACACATATTCTCCCTTATAAGTGGGAGCTAAACACTGAATACGCATGGGCATAAGGATAGAAACAACAGACACTGCAGCACTCCTAAAGAGGAGAAGAGGGTATTAGTATTGAAAAACATCCCAGTGGGTACCATGTCCACCACCTTGGTGATGGGCTCAATAGAAGCCCAAACCTCACCATCACACAGTATACTCATGTCACAAACCTGCATGTACTCCTTAAATCTAAATAAATAAAAC
This sequence comes from Tarsius wallacei, assembly GCA_963574415.1. Taxonomy (NCBI): domain Eukaryota; kingdom Metazoa; phylum Chordata; class Mammalia; order Primates; family Tarsiidae; genus Tarsius; species Tarsius wallacei. The sequence continues at coordinate 8,793 of CAUYQG010159162.1, read as the reverse complement.
TCTTCTTGAGAGTTTCTCTGAAACAGCAAAGAAAACTTTTGATTTGGCATGTCTTTGCTTTCTGCAAGTACTTAGGCTTATCATTAGAACCGAAAGCAATTCTAAATTTGAAAGTTCTGTTTTAGTAGGCTGAATATTTTGCTCCTGCGTATGGAACCAAGAGAGGACACCTGCACATTATCAGCAAGCTATTCATTGTGTAGCCTAAATGATACTGTTTTGAAATGCAAATTCTTGTTTGGTATCTTTTTCTGGCACATATTATTTAATTTTTCAAAAAAAGACTAAAATTACGAAGTGTTGCATATCTGCTTCATTTCTGAGCATGGAATTTCAAGTTTCTATAGTTAAAAAGTCTTCAATTGTTACTCTCTTGTGCATGAATTAATCAGTAATTAAGTTACAGAGATAGAAAAAACACCTTTGGCATGGATGAACTGCTCCACTTGGTTGTAGAAACTCATGTTGTGCCATCACTGCTGATGGTCAAGCAGGACTGGAGGGCTATTTATACTTTGAATGCATTCCTTAATCAGAAATCCCTTTCCTAAAATTTATATAAAAACAGACAGTTATATTTGCTTGATTAAGGGTAGAATTTTTATGAATATTATTTCTGAGTCCATTGCCAACTTTCACAAACACGTTCATTTACCAGAGATAATTATGTGTGATTTTCTCCTTTAATTGAAAGATAAATAATTTGGCAGTCTTGCTTCATGTATTTTTCTATTTCAATGCAAGTCATTGTTTGGCGGAGTGTCCTTTATTCTTGGATGAGTTAGTGTGCAGAATGAAAGTGCTTTCTTTAGATCAATTGTGCTGCTTCTCTGTAAGGCACTGCTATTCATACCACAGGTTTATAAAAGACCATTAAAGGCTGATATTACATTAGGTTCTGCTCATAATGATGTAGTTCTTTGTTTACAACTTACATAATTTGCTGTAGTGGCAAAGCTTCATCAAATTGGGACAAAAGGAATAGGAAGTACATTTTTGGGACTCTAAATAGAATGGACAAGCTTTGACCAGATCTGCTTTTCAATGTACTTATTTGAATTAATGTAGAAGCCATGTTCCTAAGCCTCAATGTAGAAAGAGCAGTGATTTGTTGTTTTATTATTTAAGAAAGCATATGTGTGCATGTGCTTAAAATTTTAAAGGAAAGCCCATATAGGAGAATTGCGGGAATATATGGCTCTAACTTACAGGAAAGTAACTATCGTAATCTCCCAGTTAAATCTGGATTCAGACTCAATTCTCCATAATAAAAAAAAATTATATTTAGTCTCAGCAGATAGAAATTGAACTCATTTATCTCTATATATGATACTGTTCAAAATAACTTTATATGATGACAAAAATATTCTGTAGCTGCCATGTCCAGTATGGTAATCGGTAATTTCATGTGGCAATTGAGCACTTGAAACACAGCTAGTGCTCCTGGACATCTGGATTTTTAATATTATTTAATTTTGATTTTAATTAATTTAAATTTAAATAGCTACATGTGGCTAGCAGCTACTGTATCAAATAGCATAGCTTTATGCTTATCAAAGGAGTAGAAGTAGGTCTACCAGTTTGCCCAGCTCCAAGGAGAACCAGCCATCGCTTTCTCCATTTGCATCACTCCTGAAGTTGTATATGCACAGCCTACAGTCATACCTGCTGCTCTATGGAGGAGTTTTATAACTGAATGGAAAGGGGAGGTTATTTCACTTTATTCCTCCACCAAGAAATCAGAGCCAAACTCATTAGGCACACAGCAAATACCTTGGGGAATTTTTAAATCTCCCCTGCCCCACTCCACAGTGAAATATAAGTTAAACTTGGAACTCTTCACTATTATTGTATCACTTCCTTATTCCACCTCCTCCTTTAAGTATGTATATGTAAATCACACTTTGACTACAGTTTGGTCACTAAGAGAGTAGGGTGGGTGGCAAGAGTGCTTCCCAAACAATCTGCTCTACATCAAAGGCAGAGACATTTTAAAAATGCAAACCATATTCATGTTCCAACTTCATAATATAATCTTTGCTTGAATGCCTATTGTGACATCACAAAATGTCCTAAATACAATATGTTAGAAAGCTTAATTTCTCACTCACATTCATCTCCCGTCTTCCCTACCTCAGTATATGCCACCACCGTTGACCCACGTGCACAGGTCCAAAATAAGACCAGTCTTTCTCTCTACCATCTTTCCATCTATAGTCTATATTTAGTCCATCAGCAAGTCTTGTTGATTGTACCTTTAAAATTCATCTAGAATCTGATCTTCCTCCACAAACCAATACTTTTTTCTTGCCTGATCTATTGCAACAGCCTTTTTACTCTCTGTGTCTATCCTAATAGCCTCTTAACCATACTTCATGTGGGAAAACACTAATACACCAAGTAAAGCTTCTAGATCTAAGCTGACTACCTTTCTTAACTCATCTCAACTCATAACCTATCATGGTGCCTCCTGAGTAGCCTTCTTGCTGTTCCTCAAACACACTAAGCTCATTATCTGCCTTAAGTCTTTCACTTACTTATCACAGACTGGAATGTTCTTTCCTACATCTTCCCATTGGTCACTCCCTCAGTTTGTTTTTCCTAATCGCCATCAACTTTCATTCTCTATCTTCCTTCTCTACTTCATCTTCTTCATGGCACAAGCCATTGCCGAAAATTATATTATTTCATTATTCACTTTTTTTCTTATATTTTTCCACAGGAACGTTTCCATGGAGTTAAGGATCTCATATATCTTATCTATAGGTCCTATCTAAGTACCTAAACATTATCCAGCACTTAATAAGAGCTCAAATTTACTGTAGAAGAGATTAATAAAATTTGATTATTTCCCTCATCCAAACACATACACACAGGAAAAAAAAACAGATATATGTAGAGACACACAAACCACAGATGTAAAGATGCCATATAGACACACTCAGAAAGATACCTAAACCACAAAAAGATTGATACACTCACACTCTTTAAAACTTTCAGAAGCTTCTCCTAGTTTTGGTTATAAAGACAAAAATGTCTAACATGGGTAACAAGGTTTTACACGGTATAGTTTCCACCTATCTCTTCATCATCATCTCAAAACACACTACCTCCTCAGTCTCTTAACTCTAGCCATACCAATCTTATTTCTGCTCTTGTATTCAACAGATTCCTTTGTATTAAAATGTTCCATGTATCTATTGCTAAGAAGGCTCCAACTTAATTTCCATTGATCATTCATTTATTAGAACAAGGGTCCCTTTCCCATGCAAGGATTTGCTGATTCCCCTAAGCAGGTGAAGTATTCCTATTTAAGTATGAGATACTCAAGAATGCAAAAATGGATGCATCAGTGTTCATGATATCGCTAATGATTATTGGACCTCTGAGTAAATCTAAATATTAAAAATTTATCTTTACTTGCTTCTGTAGTATTTGAAAGTAATTAAAACTCTTGTGTAGTTACACATCAGTCACATTCCCCTAACTGCAAGAGGCACAGTCAGGGAGATGGAATAGACCAGCAGGCTTCACATGCTTTCCATCACCATAATGGTGACAGAGATAAAGTTGACATTGCAAAAGTTACCAGAGCTTCTATTTACCTACTGATATTTACAGTGTTCCCCCAGGACAGCCAGTAACATCATTTACTTCAGATAAGGTAGGTTTGACAACACTCTGAACATTAAAAGGAAAAGTGCCTAGGTAAAATGAAAACAACACTATGTCCTGGCAAGGGGAAGAGATGGATAGGCTATATATAAATGTGAGTTCGTTAAACATCAGGAATGACAACTACAATAAGGACTGGCATGGAGCGTGCTATGTCATTTCATGAGTGTGTCTTCTAAATATCATTTACAAAAAGACTTCAAGTGAAAAGTTTACCAGAAAAAAATAAAAGGCATATACTGAAATATGAGAAATTAGATTTCCTGGCATACTAATTAGTTAAATGGGCCCATAATCATTCATTCAAGAGGCACACCTCATCAACAAGGATACCTGCATAATGAATATTTGTATACCTAACCCTTAATTGTACCCCACACTTTTAAAATAAAAAATTTAAAAGTTGAAAAAAATGAGATATGTTTCTATAACTTCAGACACTAACCACCAGAGCATGGAGCAACTAATTGACAGGTAATTAAACAAAATTCTCCAGGAACTAATACTAGGTCTTCCATGTCTGAGTGGGATTTAGAGCTCTTAGGAAATAGGGGAAAATATTCACAATATCCAAGATTTTCATGATCTTAATCTACACTATGACTCTGCTGCCGTCTAATCATCAAAGACCCCGTGTATTTAAAAGGGAAAATCTAAATATTCCCAAAATAAAAGCAAGAACCAGCATGTGTGCATCACACAGCACAACAAGACCAAGTACTACATTAGACACTAATTCAGTTTGTGTCTCTTCTGTCATCCTTAATTAACCATGATTGAATCTGCCTTTACCTCACGCCTATAAGAGATTCATTTCTACTTCTGTCACTTGACTTGTGAAATCTTCTATGGTGACAGCCCTATTGTCTGTTCTCCAGCCAGATGACCACTTGTCCACTCAGCCATGCCTCTCACTCAAACATGGTTGTGTCCTCTGTCATGAGCACAGCAGCACTTGGTAGTTCATCAGAAAACTGACACTGACATTCTCCCCGAACACCTGAGTCACCTACTTTTGGACAACTCAGAAGCTCTCAAACAGAGCCAAACAAATACACTTTTAAAGCTTCCGCATGAAAAAACATCATATGCTTATTTTCATGTGTCCTATGAAATATAACAAGATAACACAGATTAAATTTGCTTTAACCATCAGAAAACCTATATTGAATTATAAAATGGTAAGTCCAAGCTTTGTTTGCAGGCCCTAGCTTGTAACTTTCTATATGGCTATTTCAAAGGGTCTAAGCTTCATTTTCAAAACAATTACAGTTGACTCTTGAACAATGCAAGGGTCAGGAGTACTCAGCTTCTGTGCAGCTGTGAATCCACATATAGTTTTTGACTCCCCAAAATGTAACTCCTAATTGTCTACTGTGAACTGGAAACCTTACCAATAATATAAACAGTTGTAAATGTCTTTTGTATGTTACATGTATTATATATTGTGTGCTTACAATAAAGCTAGAGAAAAAAGTTGATACTAAAAAATTCTTAAGGAAAAGAAGTGCATTATTATAAGTACTATAAGTAGTACTATACTGTATTTATGGATAGAGTTTACATTGCCTGTCTGAAATGGCAGGCAACTGCTACTGCAGACCTCAATCTATGGTATATAGCAAGCAATTCAACTTTTTCTTGTTAAGCCATGATATTTTTTCTGCTTCTTGGGAGCACGTTCAGCCTCACCAGTGGCATCATGTAAGGATCCAATGGTGTAAGTCAAAGTTTAAGTTATTGGACTCAACATGATGAAAAAAATGTATGAGAACTTTTTACCATAATTTGCAATTTACCAGAGAGATGAACTGCTCATGGGAAGATTAGTGCCACAAGGCATTTTAAGAGGCTATTTGCAACATTTGAGCTCACCACAATAGCAACAGAGATGGCTACAAAATTATTATAGTAGTACAGAATGTAGTATAGTTAATTTCATGCAGTTATGATTTAATATTACATCTTTATGCTTGTTTTCATTACTCTCAACTGATAATGGTGCCCTATATAGTCTGTATTTGTGTGTGTAAGTTTTGATGAATTGTAACTTTTTATAATAGATCTGTATATCCTTTATGGCAGTACATGATAAACTGGCAACTACATATACGCATGTATGACATAGCTTAGATATGCATTCATGACATACCTAAGTTCTTCCTAAATTTTTCTAATTTGTGGGCTACGTGGTTGTCTGTTTTTCAAATTGTCACTAATTTCCAAATGATTTTTCAACATAATGAAAACAATCAAGGTATAAGTGGACCCACCCAGTTCAAACCCATGTCATTTGAGGGTCAACTGTAATGTTAGTTGAAAACGTTTTATTTATTTAATAAGTATTTAGTGGACACTTTTCTAAGTACATGAGTTTAACAGTAAAGGCGATAGTCTCTGCTCTCAATAATTTTATAATTTAGCATTCAATACAGAAATGTGAATATGCTGTTATATTGTAAAGGAATAAGTGCTCTCATAAAGGCGAGTATAAGGCAAGTAAATACAAGTCACTGGGCTCTGCTTTGGACAATCATGAAAGCTTCCTCGAAGAAACAAAGTTTCAGCTGAGATCTGAAGTAATCGTATGCATTAAGAAGGCAAAAAGGAGACTAGCTGTAGAGGGAATAGGCAGGAAAAGATCTAGACAGAACAATTTGTTATTTTGCATTAAACAATGTTCTGAAATCCTGGGAATCAGTAGGGAAAAACCAAAAGATACTGAAAATTGCCATTCCTGCATGGGAACAAAGATAAACATATACATGATGTGCTTCCATTGGTATAACTGGCACATAGATGAGGTTTGTAGTGAGTTGAGGTCAAGTGTGACAATAGTTTATATTTAAATTGCCTCCTCAAAGCAATGATAACAGAAGTAGACAGGGGATATTAATGTGATATATTTAATAGAGATAATTTGGAAGCACAAAGGCACAAAATCTTTATAATAGGCAGGGAAATGATTTTCCTCCAGACTCAAATAATTGGCAAGTGAAATAAGGTCTACATCAAAGATAGCTGAAGCCAATAAAGATAAATATGTTAATTGTTATATTCTTTCTTCTTTACCATACATAACTACTTATATATTTCTGAAAAATACTTGGCTAGGCACAAATATTTTTCAGTGAGCAAAATGAAGTCATTTTTCCAAGGGAAGCAGCAGATGAGAAAAAACGATACTTTTAACACCGTGTGACAAATTCTACAACAAAGAAGGACACAGGGAATAGATGAGAACAAGGTCTCAAGTGGCTTACTTCAGACAAAGAGGAGTTTTACAACTACTGAGAAGAGTTTACACTTTAATTTTCTGAAATAATACTTGGGATTTGCCAGTGGGCCATCTGAGATGTGCATTTCAGACCAGGGAAGATCATGGGCAAATACGTAGAGGTGCAAAAAAAGCAGATTATTGAGGATCATTCAAGTGTAGTGAAAGGATCTAAACAGGTGATCCAGAGGGCAAGCAGGAGTTCAGGTTTAGGCCCCAACTGTCAACCTAAGTTTATTGTTATAGCTTTCTAAGGCAATGGTGATTGGAATGGAAGGGAAAGTGTGAATCTGAGAGATATTTAGAAGGTAGAATTAACACAAATCGTTTAAAATAAGCAATGATGAAAAAAACCCTTACCCCAAATTTAGGACTCACTTACTCTCTGGTAAGTAGAAATACATTCATGAGGAAAATGAAATAATGTATTTGAAATAACTGTGCTGTCAAGACATATGGCTACTGTAAGCCAAAATTTGCCTCTGACTTTATTTAAATGGCCACTAATTATGTGGCACTACTTCTCTTTCAGGAACTGAGAAGGGATGAACACATACACACACACACACACACACACACACACACACACACACACACGCACACAACTTATTGAAAAAGAGGTACATGTTGAGGTGGAAGGAATTGTAAATCCTTTACACTGTTCAGAAGGTTTTATAAACTTTTTATATACTATTTGGCAAATTATCATTTAAAATAAAATATCGGGCAAATCAGATAGAGGAGAATCCTGAAAAATACAATAGATCACAGGCAAAGAAAATTGTTAAAAATGAATGAATATTTACTGAACAAAACCTGCTTAATAATTTTGGCTGAAGAATGTAGATTATATGTAGCAATAGGCACAGATATCTTAACATATCTGCCAAGCAAAAACATATCTGCCAAGCAAAAAGAAACAATTCAGCAAGCAACAGTGAACTGACAGCCAGCTAAATAAACAACCAGACAGAAACACCGCTGTGCAAGGGTTTTTTATATAGCTAAAGCAAGCTGGGTGGTTTAGAGTTGGAGAAAGAAGTACTAAATATGTAACAGCCTGGGGCCTCACTGGACCCAAATAATAGTTATTTTTGAGTAGGTCAAGCAAGAGTCAATAAAACGGAAAGCAGGAGTGACTGTTGGGTTCATAGCAGGCTAATAATGCCCTTCTGGGATAAACTTGGGTTCCAAATAGCCAGAATCAAATACTTAAGTTTCAAATACTTTATTATAGACCATCAGTTCAAGAAATATCAGTTGAATAGCTACAGAACAGGTAAACTCTGCCAACCAGAATCGTCTTTAATACAGATTCTCTAAGCCAGTGTTTTTCAACCTAGGTAGAAAAATCACTTGTAATGGAATCACAAGGAAGCTTATTAAGTGGAGATTCCTGGATACAACCTTAAACCTAAAAAGTCAGAATTTCTAAAGGAGAACCCTGGGCATTTAATTTTTAATTACATTTCCCAATGATTCTTCTGCCTTCTAACATAAGAGAACTTTTGATTTTGCATTCTATTTTGTTTTCAAATGCCTTCCTTATTCATAGATCTAGAAGTGTGTGTGTGTGTGTGTGTGTGTGTGTGTGTGTGTGTGCGTGCGTGTTTGTGTGTGTGTGTGTGTGTGTGAGAGAGAGAGAGAGAGAGAGAGAGAGAGAGATTGAAATTAGAGATATCGTAAATTCCAGGCTAGTGTTTTTTTTTTTTTTTCTTTTGCAGCAAGCAAGAGCTTAATGAATACTATGTTAAGAACCTAGACTGTTTAGAAGCAGGTTTCTTTCTGCAGGAAAAGAATAAACATACACTCAACAATTAGACAATATGAAAGATAGCTTA
>CAUYQG010159155.1:0-17131 GCA_963574415.1 Tarsius wallacei | reverse complement strand
TCCTTCTAAAAACCCTGACATGTATTCGTACTGAAAGGTTTGTATTACCATAGTATCCTGAACTCTGCATGAGGTGTTGACCACCTGACTTGGACTGTGTACAATCCACGAACGAAGTATTCCTGACCTTGTAGAATTTGTAATGTGACACAACTACTGACTCCCACTATTTGGAAACTTTCCTTCTGAAAGTCTGTTCGTGAGGAGACTAAATGAGTTCACACTCTTGTCCTTTACTCCCAGGGCACTGTTCTAGACACATTACCTTGACCGAAAAAATAAAATCCCTCTGAAAATTTCAGAGCTTCTGCATGCACAAGAGTTTACATTTGGAACAGCTGCTTCTCTTCACTCTCCTCTCGTGGCTCCTCCTCAGGGTACTCCTACTGCCCTCCACACAGGAGAGTATTTACTGTGTCTTCAACTGTTTTCCCTCAAGCTTGGACAGGGAATGGTGTGTTTCAGTATTCGGTGCTTCCTGCTGGGTCCTGCCTTAAGTCTTCTCATACCCACCAATGCTGGTTAAGGTTCTTTGGCACTGTTTATTTACTTCAGAATGTTCACACTTTCATTCCCCGCATCTCCCCTTTCCCAGAGATTCACAATCTCAAATGAAACAATTTATAAATTTGTGTCTTGGAAGCAATTAAATATTCATGAATGTATGATGCCACTGTACCTATTTCAAATGTTAACCAAGCTCATTGCTCCTTACTTAGCTGTTTAAGAATATCGAGATTCTCATTAATGTGTCTGGCTTGTGTCATTTGCACAAACTGTAATCAAATGGTTTGTGGTAAGTGAGCTTGTGTTGGCACAAATTGGGTTAGGATTGTATGTATGATTGATTTAATGTTTACAAATGTTAATATGTAAATGTTACATGGGGTGAGGTTTATTTGAATGGGAATGATATGTGTGGTTTGTGTCTATGTGTTAGTATGACACTTATCTATGTGTGTCCATTGTATGTCCTATGAGTTATTATGTGATTTGACTGTGCAATGACTTAGTGAGAATATTCTCATAAAGAATAACCCTTTAAAACTAGATAAATCTGTGTATTTTTGGAAATCTAAGAGAAAATGAAAGACAATGAAGATGTGAAAATCAAAATGTATAAATGAGAGTACATGACTATGTGAAGAATAAAAGTAGATGGGGAAAATGCAGAGAAGAGTGGACAAGATTAAGTGGATGCTAATATGTATAACATTTGAAAATAAACATATGAAAGATTGAGTTCTGAAAGGTACAAAATAGAAATGTGTGAGTTTTGAAAAATACATGGAGTAGAATGTCCAGATCATTGCCTGTTTGGGTATCTCCAGAATGACAGCAATCCAAATGCCTGGCACAGTATAGCTAATAAAAAATATTTCTATGCATACTATGGAAAATACACAGCAATAGAAGTGAACAAACTACACTCACTTGCAATATGGATGAATTTCACAAATAGAATGATGGGCAACAATAGTCAGGTACAAAGTGTATATCATGCATTTATATTTTTTTGAAGTTAAAAATGAGAAAACATGGATCGTGCTTAATGATTCTAGGGTCATCAGGAAATCAGAGTAGTTATTTCTCTTTGTATGCTGGGGAAAAACATTTTATAGTAAATACGATGAGTAAAAGGGAATGAATGATGAGAATAGAGATGGGTCTGTATCAGCATAAGTATAAGAATATTGGATATGAAAATGTATGGGTATTATGAGATCTTAGAGCAGTTGTTACTATAGTGTTCCTCATGTTTCGCTCTTGAGGACCTTATCACTTTTTGTCTGTTTTAACCTGTTTGTGATTTCAGACCTTTCTGAAAATATAACATACTCTCTGCTGTCTCATATTGACTCTGTCTATGCTCCTCTGATAAAAGTCTTATCCCCTTAGTCCCTCTCTCACCATCTCCCTAAGTAAAACCAGGTTTTTCACTAATCTCCTTCAGCTTGTTCTAGTCCTCTTAGGTGCTTTCCCTTTAGAATTTATTGCTTCTACTGCTAGTCATATTCACAAATACAGAGTAGCATTTTGAGTTTCTTTCTGGACTGGAAAACCTTATATCAATTCATCCCTAGACTATACCTAGATCCCAGTATCCCTTCTGCACCCTGTTCAATAGTCCTCCATACCTGCAGCATCGGGCTTGTTTTCAATTAAGGAGTCACGCAGGGAAGCAGGCGCCTCTTCAACTTTCTTGTCTTGAGTTGGAGACAGCACCTCCTGTTCTGGTTGCAGATGTTCTGGCATATATTCATTTTCTGAGAAATAAACAAAATATGTGATTCATGCTTGATGTTTCAGTGCCTTTATTTATCCTTAAACAATTAAGGACTACTGTGTCACATATTCAGTGAACATATGTGGCTTCTATCCTCATGGATAGCGTAATCTGGGTCTTACTACTAAAAACTGTAAATGTACAGTAGTATTTATTGGGTCTGTATATATCATGGATGACTGGATTTCCACTGTGTGATGTTTGTGGAACAGAACAAATGGAACAGAGGCTGCTACGTAGCTCCTTTCTCCCTGGGCAAACAATTTTATAATATTTATCAACCTCCCTGTAGTTGGTCTTCACTGTGTGATTAAGTTTTCTGCAAGAGAAAATGAGTGGAAGTGGCATGTGCCACTCCCATGCATAGACACACAATCCCATGTACCCCTCCAGCTCTTTCCTGTTCCAGTAACCCAGTGTCTCTCTGAAAAGTTCGTGTTGATTATGACAAAGTTTTCATCAGCCCCAGCATATGAATTACATCATAGAGGACACTTGCCTTATTGCCATTGATATATATCCTGAATTGTTACGTAGCAAGAAATAGATTCATTGTGTAGTTATTATGGCCTAGTCTATATGAAATCGGGGTACAATATTTTTATGAGAGACAAATAATCAGACCGGGTATATCGAAAGTGGAGAATTGTGTTAGAAATAAATAATTATCTTCCTGGTGGTGCTTTATGGGTGTACATGTGAAGGGGTGTGTTTGTTTTTTATGACTCACAGTTTATACTTGATTATATCTTGGAATATGCACTAATTTTAGTGAAGGTGAAAGGAAGACAGCTTCACTCTTCAGGCTGTCTTCAAGAAGCCCCAGACATTGTTGGAAATGTGAGATTCTACTAGGGAATTTGAGCCACTATTTAAAAAGTTGGTGTTGGCTTCAATCTGTCTCCTCTTACCACTGAGCAGTGGTCCTCCCTCGTAGGATTTACTTTTTTACTGTTAACCTGCATGGCAATGGCAACTCTATAGTTTCCAAACTGTCTTCCCTCTCTTCAACCATCTGGCTTCATGGTATCGTGTGAGTGTGTGTGTGTATGGTTGTGTGTGTGTGTGTGTGTGTTTGCATGTGTGCCCTATTTTTAAAATTTCATTTATGTATGAACGCCACATTTACATTTTCATCATCTGAAACAAAACAGGTTTTACTCCTGAGTTAATTAGTTATTTTTTACTTCATACTCTCATTCCTGCATAATCAGTTTTTCAGTGCTGGAACTGTTTTTTCCCCAATGTTTCCTTCACCTTTATGAACCAATCAAAGAAGTGTCATTAGAACTATATTAAAATTTATTTCCCCGGTATCTTCAAAAAGATATCAAATAAAGGGAAACGCATTTTTTAAAGAAAAACTAGTCTAGACTAACCAACCATTATGTCTTTGACAGTAATCCAGAGTGATTTCCTGTAGCTGGCACAAGTTAAGCGGCAAAGACAAGGACCCAGCTCATCTAAACCTTCTCTTTACTCTCAGACGACCAGGCCTCAGAAAGACTAGTATACTTGTGTATGTTTCTCTCTCCCATCTTTCCTCCCTCCTTAGTCTCTTCACCTCTTGCTATTATTTCTTCCTCCCTCTACCACAACTAGGAATCCCCTCTTCCTCCTTTTTTGGGAGGAAGTCCCTGGTCACTCTGTATTCTGAGAATACATTGACACATACCTCTTTTCTTTTTATTCAGGGAGCAGTACTTGCTTTCCAGATGTTTTGGGTTTTGTTTTCTCTTCATGGTTGAACTCTTTAGAGAGTTACTCAACCAGGACTTCTCTCAGTGAAACTCAGCTCTCAGAGAGTCTGTTGATAATAACAAAGAAATTTATACAATCAACAACAAGTAGATCGAGAGACTATCTCTTCACCAAATCACAGACCCGACTAGTGTTGGGAACATCAGCAGGGCAGTTATAATTCAAGACATCACTAAGGACTCAGCAGAGTTCTATGACCTAATGATGACATCAGTGCATGCCAGTGTCAGTCAGTATTTACAGAGCTGCAGCATTGCCAGAACCATTGCCTAATTTGATTTCTTTTCATCAGAGGAGACTCTATCATTAACTTGCATTTTTTATATCCTACACTTGGTACCAAAACTAGAAGATAGATGCCCTTGATTCAATAAAGGAAATTATTTTATATATCTAGGAATACTGCATTATTAAATCTCCCCAGTAGTAAGGATAAAGCATTACCTGACAGGATTAGGCTAGAATCATACTTCCGTCAAACAAAAAAGTAAAGGTTATATCATATTAGTAGTACTATTTAACTTTTTTTATGAACATAACTTTTTATAAGTTGGTATATAGGTGTGAATTTGAGAACATTCATAAGCCCATACAACTATAACATTTATTGAATATCCCCTGCTACTGAGGACAGTCTAACACATTTTGGCCATGTGACGTGTCTCTTTGGCCACTCTTCTTCATCACTTTTCGTTCCTTAGGGAGAAGAGATAATCCTTGGCTTCACAACCCATGGCCTTTGTCAGAAATTCTTTTCTTGCTAATCTTGACAGTCTTACTCTATAGACTTCTGATCCAGGCCCAACCTGTGTCTTCTGGGAATAGCTGTGTCCTCTACAGGGTTTATACACTGGAACAGCTTCATTTGACCTCTCACCTACCACAGAAAACACCTCAACTCTTAGGGGCAATATGTGTTGTTTTTCTTTTTCTCCCCAACCTAAGTAATCAGCATTAGAACCAGGCCATGACCCAGTCTCCCTCAGTCTTAGAAACCTAAGGCTTTATAATGGCACTCCCAAAGGGAAATTTCATATATGATATTAACATCACTTGTAATATTCAGGAGTTGGAACTTGTGGTTTTTAACTTATGAAGAATGAATAAACAAATTACAATGGTATATACAATAGAATTCATTCCCAAGGACGCAGGTCAAATCAATTAAAATATATGCAAATGGTGGGGAGAATCTGGAAGAGACTGGTAATCAGAGAGAAAAAGGAAACTAGTACTCAATGAAATAATCCCAAGTAGATCTTCAATAGGCTACTAATTGAGGATATTGCTAACTAAATAGTCTATTATATTTTTAAACAAAACAACAACAGAAAAAGAATAATATCTCCTCAAAGTAAAAATGGCTCAGATTAGGTCTATAATAATGAAAAGGATTCTTCTTACTGCATTCATTTTCTCTTGCTGCTATAGCAAGTTACCAAACGTTTTAAAATATAAATTTATTCTATTTCTGGAGATCAGAACTATAATAGGGGTACCCAATCAAGGTGTCAGCAGAATTGCTTCTCTCTGGTGACTCTAGAAGAGAATCTCTCCTTTTCCAGGTTGCCGAGTCTACCTGCAATTCTTGGCTTACATTCACTCACTTATCTTCAAAACGCATCACTCCAACATGTGCTTCCATTGTCACATCTCCATTCAGAAGGGTACTCCCCTAGTTTCTCTAATAAATACCCTTGATTACATTGACACCACTCAAATCATCCAAAATAATCCTCCCATTTAAAAACCTTGACTTGATCCCATCTGCAAAGAATCTTTTTCTAAGCAAGATAACATAGTCAAGTTTCTAGGGATTAGGAGGTTGGCATTAAGTTTTTTGTTTGTTTTAACTGGTACTATTTAAAAATCTAGATGTCTTTTCAAACACTTGCCATGTCTTTAAAAAATAAAATAAGAAAAAATTCTTTCTAAATGTCAAAACTAATTGAATTCATTTTTCTATAACATTGTCAATTGCCATTAGGTGCACTTCCTTATTTCCATGTCCTTGGTCCCATTTCTTTCCTTCTCAATTATATCCAGAGACACTTCTATGTTTCCATTTCATAGCCTCCTTGTCAGGCCTAATGCAATGAAGTACTGGCCATTTTTCTTCTAAAATGTAGACTAAACTTCCTTCATCATTTGTGTTCAGAAATACATGCTGTAATCCTAATGAGAGGTCTGACTTTTAAAAGAGACAAAAAAAAAAAAATAGATGTGCATGGGCATTTCATCTCAGTTTTTGCCACCCTTCGTAATACTGAAAATTTTTACAAGCATGTATAAATGATTGTGCTTGCTACAGGAGAATAGATTGTGCAAAGAGCTATAAGAATGCCTTTTCTTCTGAGAGGCAAAAAATTCTGCACATAAGCAGCAAATAGTGGCAGGAAAATTAAACTGAGAAAGTATTAAATTCATGGGTGAGAAATATTCCCCACACTACACACACACACACACACACACACACATACACACACTTATCCTCTTCAGAAGTCTCTATCAGAAGTCTCTAGTGCTTTCCTGCCCTGTGAACATCTCCACCCTAGCAAGGAGACAGTGCTGAACCCAGATTGTTAGATGTGCCATTCCCTATGGTAGTTAAAATCTCTTAACTCAAAAGCGGACTCTGTTTAAATGGGGTTTTGAGGATTATTCTGGAAATAGAAGACATGCAACTGTTCCAAAGGCAAGTGAAATTCAAGGCCATACAGATGACATATATGCAGTCCTTTTATGGTAAGGTAAGATGATAACAGAATCTGTGTATCTGAGAAGATGCTAAGAGTTTTGTCTGGAATAAAGATATAATCTGAAGTACTTGACCTAAGAGTTTGAGGTGATTTGATTACTGTTACTCTTTAATGAAAGTAAAATTGTCACCGTTTGGATGCCTATCTAGTCCATAGGGAAGAAAAAAGAGGCATAGGAATTTAAGCAACTCAACATTCTTGAATGTGCTAATTACACTTTTAAACGTTGGTCATCCAAGAAGAAATGTCCTTGCTAATATCTAGATGTTTGGGGGCATTCGTGCAGATAGATTAGGAAAGCTGAAAGGAGAAACTCAGCTAAAAGATAAGAAGTTTCCCTTGCATGGGATAGAAAAACCACCACCATAGAGCAGGGATTCTCAATGAGGGGAAGTTTTTCTCTCTGGGGAGACATTTGGCAGTATCTAGGGCTATTCTTGACTGTTGTGATTGTGGTAGTGGGGGGAGCAGAACCACTTGTATTTGGTGAGCCAAAGATACTGCTAAATACTTTGCAATGCACATTACAGCTCACTCTCTCTCCCACCCCAAGCAAAGAATTATTCACTCCAAGATGTTGACAGTACCAACACTGAGAAATTCTGCCATGGAGAATTAAAAATCACCACATGATCAGAGAAGAGCAGATGATCATGACAGTATTATGACAAGATCAAAGGCAAGATAGTGCTCCAAGGCAGGCCCTGACCTACAATTCACATTATCAGAGGAAATGTGGGACAAAGTACACTAAGCGGGTGACACAAAAGCATAAGCTTGACTTGTGGCACAGAGATTAAGACATCCAAGGACAACTGAGTATGTCACAAAGTATTTTGATTCCAATCATGCACCCAAAAAATTATACCAGGTTTCTTGAGAGAGGCTCAAGTGGTTTGAATGCAAAATCCCCATTATAAAGCCAACAATTCTATGGACTACTATAAAACTAATGGTGTTACATATGACCAACCACTAAATTGTTTTGAAATGGTGAAAGAACAGAGAGGGTATAGTGTTTTCTTTCACCTCGTACTTTCTCCAAAACTATTGTTTTATTTTTTTCTGATTTCAAAAGACTCAAAATTAGACTTAACAAGTGACATGGTATCATAAAGAAACCAATTCTTTCCAAGATATTACACAAATGTAATGCGATCTCAATAAAAATACCAACAAATCACTTTTGTTGGTTTTTTGTTTTGTTTTGTTTTGTTTTCCTGGAGCTGAACAAGTTGATTTTAAAGTTCACATTCAAATAATAACAAGGAGAATAGCCAAAAAATTCCCAGGGTTAATGGAGTACAATTAGAGTCTAAACTAATGAGAAATTAAAACCTACTGCAAAAATTTTATATTTCAGATAGTTTTGTAGTGGCATGTACAGACACACACACAGAGAAAACAAATTATCAGTTAAATGAAATAGAAAATCTAACTAATACCTAAGTACACATGGAATTTGTTATACAATAAAGATGTGAAAAACTGGCAAAAGAAAAAGATGGATATTTAAATAAATTAAATTGAGGCATCTTGGAACCATTTGGAAAAGGAAATAAAATTAGATAACATTTCAGGCCATTATCTGCTTCAATGTAAAAAATGATTAAAAATTAGCTGTGATAGCAGAAACATGTATAGTACTTTATAACCAGGAAACACAGAAATCTAATTGGAAATCAAAATACAGATGCAATAAATAAAAAGATTCCTAAAGTAAGGTCTGTAACATTGAAGAACTTCTGTCTGAAATAAAATCACCATAATCAAAGTCAATAGGAAAACAAATAAATTATTTAGAAATGTCCCATATATGTGTATGTAAATACATACATATATAAATATATACGAGTATGCATGTATGTGTGTTCTTAAAAATTGAGAAATGGGAGAAAATTAGACAAAATATAAGTATAGTTACAAAAAAGGAAATACAAAAGGCCCTTAACCATATGAAAATATATTCTATCTCACTAATAATGATATAAATTAAACGAGGCTGTATCATTTCTCACCTACCTGACTGCAAAAATCCAAAAGTCTGACAATGTACTCTGTTGGTAAGATTGGAGAAAACAAGTTATTTCAGGCATCACCGGTGAAAATACACTACACTACACCTTCTGAAAAGAGTAAATTGGCCACATTAATTAAACTTAGATATGTACTTATATGTTTGACCTTCCAGGACAGTAATACAAAAATATTTACCCACTAAGATGAGATAACATTTTCACAAGTTTGTTTACGAAGGCATTATTTAAGATATCAATCGATAGCTAAATCCACTTTGACAATTGGCCTAAACAGCTTTCTGTTAAAATCATGCAAAATCACTCACATCCTGTGGAATGTAATACAACGCTAATTGGGATCTAGAAATACTTTCAGTCCCACTTCTGAATTCCAATCCCCAGTCCTGCCTATCCCCACATCATAGAACCAATTGAATTACTGGTTTCTTCTGTACACTTCCAGATTATTAAATCACACACTCTCACCCTTGGAATTATGGGTTTGAAGAAAGCAAACCTGAACTTTGTACTCTTTCTGATTTTCCTCTCACCATTCCTACATCCCACCTACTGGAAGGCAGAATCTTTCTGATCCTTCTAGTATGTCAGAAATAGCCTTTAAATTACATTTAAATATTTTTAAGATACAAGGTCTCCCTATGTTGCCCAAGCTGGAGTGCAACAGCCAGTTAAAGGCACGATATTTGTGCCCTGCAACCTTTACATCCTGTGCTCAAGCAATCCTTCAGCGCCAGTATGTGCCACTGTGGATGACTCTGAATTACATTTTTTTTCTTCCTCAATAGGTATTCAGTCCCTCGTCATCTCTAGAAAGAATGGCTGCAACTTCTGGGTGAGGGAGAGGGTGAGATGGATTATTTAATATTTTCCAGTTTTCCTTGTATTCCACTCACTTTGAGAAACAATAGCAATTACTACAGCTATCATCAGAGGGTACAGAGTACTTACTGCCTTTATCTAGTGTAAGGATGAAAGGACAGAGAGAGGAAACAAACAGCTAAGGGCTTATTATTTGACTTTTCCAATCTATGTCCCAAGATAAGACTTCAATTCTTGACTGCTAAGGTAATGTTCTTTTACTTGTTACTATCTCAAAAGTTAACATGGTAACTTTCACCCCAGAACAATTGAGATATTTGTAATCTAAAAAATTTTGATTTCCATAAATGTTGTGATGATCAGAACTTACAATTTCATCTAAATATCTTTATTGTTTGCGACTTTGAAATGAAGAGGATATAAGGTGTTCTCTCAATAATAAGCAGAAATAGTGGGTCATTCAATAAGTACACCTACTTTAATCATCACAATCCTTATTGGACTGATAGAAAATTATTGCATACTTTGTGTTAAGTTATGCCTTAGGAATTTCAGAAAGAGCTTAACAAGTACTAGAAGCCTGGTAAAGAGAAAAAGTCTTTTCTGGTATAAACTAAGAGGTCAGTGATTTGTGTCCAGGGGTCCTTATTCTAGTGGTTGTTAGTAAAATGTACTATCTCCTGTGTTTTATTGTTGTAAGAATGAGGTCTGTGTTTCTAATCATTTCAAATTATTTTCCAACAAAAAAATAGATACAGGTTTTTACTCTAATATTGAAGTTACCTAGTCATATAAAAAAAAATAGAACTACTTTTAAAAACTTTTATCGAGCCATTATGATCTGGCAATAAAATGTAAATATTACTATTTACCTTTTTAATTGATTTGACAACACATCAATATATCCCACAAGGATTAGTTTTGCTTCATTGTGAAAGTACATTGTCAAAGTGCCTGAGGGCACATATGTGTTCATACAAAATCTTAATATATTAAGGAAAGATACATCATTTTTTAAAAATACAGTTGTGACATTTTCAAATGTTCAGAATATATTGTTTTCTAAACTCCACAAATTCTCCACCAATTCTGATGAAGTATTCCTAAATGGTTCTAATTTGAATCTAAAAAGAGTACAGAAAATACATTATTACCACTGTTTGTATAACCTTTTAGATAGTATATTTATTGTACTACTTTTTTTCAGATTGATGATTGCATACTTTATTCCAGAAGAAGGGGAATTCTGTTTTCTCATTTTCCATAGTAGTTTTATTTCATCATGATTGAAAATGTTTGCAACATTAATGCTTATAATAAAATAACAGAGTGCTCAAGATGCCTAGAAACATTAAAAATGGGGCTAAAAAATACGTTGATCTATGTTTCCCAGCTTTTTGGAATCACTGTACATGTTACAGATCACACACTAAAAGCGTTGCCTCTAAATAACCAGCTTATTTACCTACAGATGGGAATGACCACTTCTCAGAATAACTGCATAATACTCAAAGCATTTAGAGCCATTGAGATTATTATCTGTCTACCTATCAACCTACCATCTTTCAATTCAGAATAGACAACTTTGTTACTTTTTTCTACTTCTAAACTACATAAAATAAGCAAAACCATGGCCATGCCATGTTGGAATTATTGTTGTGTGCCTTATATCCTGTACCCTCAAGTCCACTTCCTAGTAGTGGTACTACACTCAATGAAAATGAGTAGTCTTTCTTGGGAACAAGAAAATACCAGTATTTTAAATGATTGCTTGCTAATTGTAAGACTCAATCAATTTTCAACGTGTAAAAAAATGATAGTGGGGCTGATTTTTCTTATTACATGAAAAAAATGGTTGTTCGTACTTAAGTAAATCTGTGGTTGCCAGTATAGAAAGTAGTAAACTTTAAGAAAAATGTATTTTATTCTCTACTTTAAATTAGTTGTACTAAAACTGAAGAGGTCAAGCACAGGGAGGATTCTAAATCTCAAAAAGGAACATATATGCACTTTTATAAGCAAATGAGAAAATCTAAGTTGAAGAAATTGATATAAATTATGAGTAATTACATAGAACACAAGAATAATTAGGAGATGCCAAAAATGAAATTGGCAAAAGGTAAAAAGTTTTATTTTCTTGTACAAGTAACAAAATTTAGTGAACTGTGATGATATACATAACTTTGCAGAACATACAAGAAGCTATCTCCAGTCCCTAAAGAAGCTTATCAGTTGGTACAGGTTTAATCTCATATACATAGCATTTTGTTTAATAAAGAGACTTTCAACACCCCATACTTCCGTGTACTTGAGCTTCAAATGAGGTACATTAAAAGTTGAAGATAAAAGAAGAATATTTGGAGTATCCAAGTCCTTGACTCGAGTGGCACATGTGCAAGATGGATCCAAAGAGGCATAGCAACTCTTATGGGCTGGGCTTTTATTAATAATTTCCTGCCATAATTCTGATTCAAATTAAAAGTGACATCAATTACTCTTGGAGAATTTGAGGGAAATAGGGATGAAGAAAGATATTTGCTCTGTACTTCGCGCTCTGCTCATGGTTTTCCTAGTCCATGAGAAAGATTTCAGTAACTCCATTTCCCAGTAGTAATTATGGAAACTCTTCATCTATGTATAAAAGGACAAAAACATGCTGGCTGGAGACTTTTGATGTCTGATAAGAAAGCCAATCATTCACTCCGTAAGTAGAAAGCTCTATATGGATCAGGTTGTAAACTGGATAGCAGGCAAAGAAAATAAAAAAGCATGAAGGTAATAGCTCACTGCTTAACAAAATAAATATTCTTTAGAATCAAAACAACAGAGGCATAGCAAAAACTTTGAAAACTGAGCTGATACTGAAGTTATCATCCACATAAAATGACACAGAAGTTAGGTCCTAAAATAAATTAAAACACAGAAGGGAATCTGAATATTGAAAATTAAGTGAGGCAGCTTTCCTTATTGTAATTACAAGTGCTCAGTCACCCTCAGGATATCCAAAATTAGTTAGATTCTCCTAAGTAAAAAAGAGACACTCTTATTTATTGTGTTATGGGCCTGACTTTACAAAGTCTTTGCAGTTTTCTCGATTTTTAACTTCTATCTACTGTCACATGGAACAAGTCATTTGAAACAAAAAATGATAAAACGTGAAAACTGGGAAGCTTCATAGAGAATATGGGGATCCTCCAAAAGGCAAGTTATATTAATATTTTCCACAAATGAAATTAGGACATAAGGCTAGCCTCTATTCATCCTTTCTAGATTGTACTTGTTATCTTTGAGGAAACAACCTTTGCTCCCCATTTAAGTATCCACCTTGGAAAATGTTTCACAGAAAAACAAAAAAGAAAAAAATTTCACTTCTTGTGAGTCTTTAAGTGGTTAAAGATCCTCAGCTGTGTCCTCCAAGAAATAAAAGTCACAACATGAAGACTGAGATTTTAGTTACACCTAGGAAAGGGCAGGACTATGACTGGCCTGCATATCACATCAACCCTTTATCAGGGACAGAGCTCTTTCTCTGCCTTGTCCTATGCCTCTAAGAAGGGGGTTAGGTCAGGGAATACAGTTGAAGGGGCTATAACTCTCGTGAACCTTGGTTTATCTGAGAAGAATGGACAAAGCTTATGTTAGTAGCTGAATATTTTCTATTTACATGAGAATGTTCTCATGATTGTATGCTTTTTTGTAACGCTTCCAGATTCATTGGCCTGGTCTTTCCTTTCTTCCTCAGTCTCCTTTCTCTTCTGATTTGTTTTGTTTTGTTTTGTTTTTTGCCCCTTCTTCTTCCTCAGCCTGTCGAAGGCGAGATGGAAAGTATGGCAACTGAATCCCTCAATGATTCCATGTTCCATATGACTCTTTAACTCCTCCATACTAGGAAAGACCCAACAGCAGGTCATGCACTTTAAGCCACTCTCCATGCTCTCAAGCCATTCAGGCGTCTTGGCGCTGAGACACTCCTCCAGAAATGGTGGCTCTGCTTTGCCCTCTAGTGAGGAGGCCCCATGCTGTTGTGTTAGAGACAGGGGATTTTACATGGATCTTCTCCCGATAGGTCATATGTTTTATTTGTATTTTCTTTTGGGAGGGTCTCCAGTTCTTTCTCTGTCTCAGTGACTCCCTTTCTAGATGGACCTCCATGTAGTAAATGTTCATGACCCTTTCCTCTTTAATGTCTACTGAGGACTTCAATGATTCTTCTGTGTATGTATAAAAAGAACAATTATCTGAGCTGCTGGACAAAATCTTACCTTCCTCCAGAGCCTGTGGTTGAGGGATCGCAGAGCATCCAAGGCAAGGGGCACCTTGATGAGGTCCTAGGAAAGAAAATTTCAAGTGTAAACTCGAATAGTGTATGTGAATTCTACAGACTAAGACAGTCATGAGAATGTTCTTGTGTGGGCACATGTGCAATGGAAGTGTATATATATGTATGATGCTTCTGAATTCTGTACGTGGTATGTGTTATTTGAGGTGTGTACTGGGATGTCTGTGCAATGAGTAGGCCGTGCATTTCAAGAAGTTTTATATATTTCCTGAGACATATCTGCTGAGTATTTCTGGTACTGGTGAAAGGAGACGTGATCAGTGTGTGTATGTGTTATGTGGTGTGACAATGTACGTGAACGAGTAAGGTACATACTTGCTCTTTGTTTCATTTGTTCTACTGTAAGTATTTGTTAGAGGAAATGCATATGAGCTTTCCAGATGTGCAGCTTTATGAAAGGCTAAAGGCATTGTGGGTGAAGTGACATGTAGTGAGAAAAACCACATATGAAAGTGCATTCTCTTAAGGACATATGCATTTCCTAGCTTGGTCTAGCATAGGGGAGGATAAACAGATTGTTTAGGTATAGGGTTGTTAAGTATTTATGAGTTTAGTTTATAACAAAATGAATCAGAGATTGCGTGTAGGAATGAGGGTGGAAGAGTGTACCTATGTAATTCTGCTGGAGAAGGGGAAAGGTGAAGAGTAAAGGGATATGTATTTGAGATTAAGTAAAAGGAAAGAGAAATAAGGCCATACTTGGTATGAGGAAGGATAAATTAAGAGTTTGTGCCAATCCAAAGAGGAAGGTTCTGATCAAATTTCCATACACTCGTCAGCATTACCCACTTCCTCCGCACAGCTGCCCCAGTGTTCACATGTTGGACATTAATGCTAAGGAGATTTGTCCTGTTCTTGAAGGCACATTTCCTACTTTTTCCCTCCCTAGAGGCTTCAGTCCTAGTTCTTCTGCCTGAAGCCTTTTCCTGTCTTACAGGGAAAGTAACTTAAGGAAGAGTTGGGAGGAGAAGCTTTGCTGCCCCTCCTGTCTAAGCTCAGATCTCATCATTGGTCTACCTAACTGTCTTCATCATTCAGGATCTTTCTTGGAGTAGAGATAGAAGATAAATATTCTGAGACTGAAAAACTCTTTTCTGTGGTCTGAGTCTGACCTAGAATTATCCACATGTTTTAGGAGCTTCCTCTTCAGCATGATGAATTTCTGAGGAATGATATGTCAGAAAATCGAGATACATCATCTGAGTGCTCTGTTTGTTTAAAGAACCAAACAAACAAACAAAGATATGCTGAGTGTTGCCAATATGGGACTTGCATTCCCAGAAGTTAAGGTGACTTTCCCATTCAAACCTCTAAAATATAAGTTAAAAGGAAGTTATGAAAATTGTGTGAGGAGAGAATGTCAGTAAGATTGGGTATCTTTTATGTGATATTTTTGAAGATGTATACAGAATATTGGAAACTGTGAACCATGCCTAAAATACAGTATGCAGCCACTAAAAATTAAAGATGATTATTATCATTAGCTCAGTTCTCCTTATGAGAATTTGTGCAAAAAAAAAGAATATCAAGAATGTCATATGAAGAATTACGTATGTCTATCTACCTATGTATTTGTATTAATTATTTATGGATAGAGATATAGAAAGATAGGAAAAGCTATAAATATGAGTATATGATAACTGGATTGTTAGCTAGCTAGCTAGATAAATAGATTGATAAAGTATCTTTGAAGGTCCCCTAAACTGGGCGTGGTGCTGGAGGTATCAAATGAAGACTTCACACACTTGCCCAAGACTCCTCTTCTGGAAATGTGCATCCACATTTCTCTTGAATTTTTATCTTTTCTATTTATACCATGTAGGTGCCTCTTCCAAATAAAATAGTAAGGTGTACATAGTCCATTACTGCTTATTCAGTGGAAATGGAGACCCTGGGCAGTCCTCAAGAGAAGGGGTCATTAATGTCAGTTGTGAAGCAAATGAGCTTAATTCCAATTCTAGGACACCATTCTGTCCCACATTTTTACGTGCATTTTGGTTTTTTTTTTCGAGTTGGAGTCTCACTCTGTTGCCTTGGCTGTAGTGCAGTGGCACCCTCGCGGCCACTGCAGACTCGACCTGCTGGGTTCAGGAGATCCTTTCTCCTCAGCCTTCTAAGTACTTGCATTCTTGTCCCACCCTTCCTTTATCCCTATACCTCTATGGTTGAGCTTGTTAAAAGAGGAGACACAGGTCACATAGTCAGAGTTGGAGTTTTCTAATGTCCTTGTGGTCTTGGGCCAATAAATGCTCATAATCACGGGGATCTTTCCCTATTATTCCTGGGGAAAAGAAGGAAAACCAGATCTATGAGTTTTTTTGGTTCTTTTTTTTTTTGCATTCAAGAGACGGTCAAGAAATACTATGTTCACATTGTATTGAACAAATACATTGGCATTTTTTCTCATGAATATTATAATTTAGTTACTGTTTGAAGTTCCAAAATCTTGGTATACAAAAATATTTGTTGGAATGACATGTCTTGGTGGGGCTGGATTACCCAGGGTGGCATGTGTTGTTTCGTGCAGTGTATATTTAGTTTCTCTCTTAGGTCGCTGGAGAGTGTTTGATGTGCCATTTTGGTGTGACCATGATGAAATTTATGGTGCGTGTACATTTTTTTGCATAGTGTGTAACATTTCAAGAGACTATTCTGGTGTATGTATATGTCTGTGTTTCTCTGTCATTTTTTTGACAATTTAATGTACTGAATGTAAGGGGCAAGATTGCCATTGTTAGTGAAGTTGCAGGAGTGTGATGCGTTTGGGTGCTTGCAGCACAGGTTTGTACATGTTTAAGTGTTTCATCTTCCATGCGTCATATCATCTGTATGGCATGTGTAATGATATGTATGTAATGGCTTCATCCATTATTTGGTTTATATGAAAGACTGTGGGGGACCAGCCCCCACGGAGAGATTTAGAGTGTCCCTGGAAAGGTGTGGTGGCGTCGGCGATTATTCCTGGGGAACAAAGGGATTAGACTCCTGTCTAGTGCAGGAGCCGATTCTGCAGGAGAGATAGGTATATAGAGAGAGAGAAAGAGAGAGAATGGACCACTGTTCAAACGAATTTGAGCAGAAGCCTTTTAATGGAGGTTTTCATGTTCCTTTTATCCCAAATTTTCGC
>CAUYQG010159149.1:0-17131 GCA_963574415.1 Tarsius wallacei | reverse complement strand
AATTTTTTTTTTTTTTTATATTGGAGTCCCACTCGATCGCCCAGACTGGAGTGCAGTGGCCGCTCCCAGCCACCGCAGCCTCGACCTGCTGGGCTCCGGCGATCCTTCCGCCTCAGCCTTCCGAGTAGCCGGAATTACAGGTGCGTGCTACCACGCCAAGCTAGTTCTTGATTTATTGTAGAGATGAGGTTTCACCTGCCCAGGCGGGTCACGAACCCGCGGCTCAGGCAATCCACTCACCTCAGCCTTCCAAGGCGCGGTATTACAGGCTAAGCCACCGAGCCCGGCCTGTTCTGTTCTTTTCTATCACTGACGTAAAAAAAGATTTATGTGAAAATATTGGTGTCACTAATAGTTCATGTTTGAAGACTCTGACTTTTAAAATGGGTCTATCACAGATGTTCCTTAGCCCAGAGAATTATTCTGATAATGGGGATTTTAAGTACCACGCAAGGCTGTAAGAAATATGTATCAGGGAGACAGATGAAAATGTAGGCACCACCTACATCCCTTCAAACTAACCCGTGTGTGTGTGTGCAGTGGCTCACACCTGTTATCCCAGTTCTTTGAGAGGCGGAGATGAGAGGATTGGCTGAGCCCAGGGGTTCGAGACCATCCTGGGCAACTTGGCGAGACCTTTACAATAAATAAAAAAATTAGCTGGATGTGGTAGCGCATGCCTGTAGATCCAGCTACTTGGAAGGCTGAGGCGGAAGGATCACCTGAGCCTGGCAGGTCGAGGCTGCAGTGAGCCATGATTGTGCCAGTGCACTGAAGCCTGGACCACAGAGACTCAAACTCAAAAAAAAAATAAATTTCCTCTGAGTGCCAGAGACAGACGGGTGATGTCAAACCTTGCTTCTCTATCAGAAGCAGATACCTTTTCTTCCTTCCTTTTCCTATCCCAGTACTAAGGGAAGCTGTGCACCCAATGTGCCAGGAAGAGTGCCCGGCACATAGTAGGCATTCATCAATGTATCAGTCCCTCAGCAAGCATCCACTTAGCTCTTATTTTGTGTTCACACACCAGAGAATGAAACAGATCAAGACCTGGGCACTCCCGGTGCTCACATTCTCGTGGGAAAGACATTAAACAGACAGGGGGAAAGCAAGGAGCCACCTTCAAGAAGTTCAAGCTGGAGGTAAAACGAGGAAAAAACAGACTCAACCTGTGTAGCCTACACTGTGTTTTCTTCCTCTTGGTCATATTCAGGAAGTTACAGAACCAGGATCGTGCTATGGCCGGCCAAGTTGGGTATTTAGATTGTTCCAAGAAGAAATTGGGTGATGTCTCAGGAAAAACTTCCTTCCCAAGATAGATTACCATGGGAAGTTACAGGTTCCGTTCCCTTAAAAATGGGTGATCAAAATCCAATTCTTACTTGAAACCATGAGTTGAAGACAAAATACTAGACAGGAGTCTACATCCCAGAGGCACCCTTCTAAGCTGGGTGACCTTGGCCAAGTCACCGCACCTCAGCAAGCATCAGTGTTCTCATCTTCAGACGGGGAAGGGAGTATCTGATGGCCTCTGGGTTCCCTTCCAACCCTGTGATTTCAATGACACTAAACTCTCCAGGCCTCTTCTGATCTTTACTTCTTTATTTTCATTTATTACAGGTTCTTCCTGGAAAAATAGTGTGTTGCTTCTTAGAATATAGTATTATCCTCAGGATTTTGAAAAAAATTTATAGCCCATTACTGGGATAGCAATCATACAGTCTGGGAGAGAGGAGAGAGAAACAGAGATAGAGATAGAACGGAGACAGAGAAAGAGAGAGAGAGGGAGTCTACCGCGACTGCATTTAGGGAGTTTTCAATATATTTCTTACTACCATGAGGGGCATGGTAGTCATCATACAAATAAATCAAGCTTTATGCAGTTTATACTGCTAAAAAGCAGCATGCAAACCCAATTTTAATCATTTAAAACATATACATGCACTAGAGAAATTGCCATTAAAGAGAATCCTTTAATAGCTTTTGCAATGCAAATGAATACTCCATATTTCATTTTTGTGACAATCTGGGCTTTGCATAATTTTTTTTTTTTTTGAATCAGGTTCTCACTCAGTCACCCAGGCTGGAGTGCAGTGGCAAGATCACAGCTCGCTGCAGCCTTGACCTGCTGGACTCAGGTGATCCTTCTGCCTCAGCCTCCCGAGTAGCTGGGACTATAGGCACACGGCACCACACCTGGCTAATTTTTTACATTTTGTAGAGATGGGGTCTTGCTATGTTGCCCAAGTTGGTCTCAAATTCCTAGGCTCAAATAAATCTCCCATCTGAACCTCCTAAAGTACTGGGATTACAGGCGTGAGCCACTGTGCCCAGCCTATATGAATCTATATTTTAAAATTACATCCAATGTTTACGAAGGGCCCACTCTGTCCTGACTCTATTTTTAAAGGCTTACATACAGTATTGCATCTAATCACAACCTTAAAATTAATACTATGATTGTCACCATTTTATAGATGGAGAAAAATGCAGCTCAGAAAGGCTGAGTGATTTACCCAAAGTCACACAACTAGTAGGAAAAAGAACTCAAAGGCAAACCTAAACGTAGATGATCCAGGAGTCTAAGTTCTTAACGGCTGCCTCTCTAGTGCCCATGACAATGGAGGCAAAGGCCCACTCTGGGCACATTTGGAGTTTGGGGTTCACTTTGTCCTGCATCTTCCATTTTCTTGGTCCCAGAGTTCCTATACCCATTTCTCAGTTACTGAACCTTGTTTCCAGTTCTGAAAAAGGCAAGGAGCTTTCAGGCATAGATTCAGAAGCCCAGGACTATGAGCCGGAATAGACCAGCAGAGAGTGGCCAGGCCAGGAGAGGGCTCAAAGCCGTGCTATCTGGAGACAGAGACAGAAATGGACAGGCCTAGACTGGAAAGAAGAAGGCCCCCAGGGAAACATGTGCTAACAGATTCTTTTCACAGTTTAGTGGTCTCATTTGAAGAAGTCGCTTCAGCCAGAAGCAGCAGACTTGGTAAATTTAGCAACACGGAGTTTTTAAATACAGAAAGACACAGAATGTGATAGCACAACGTCATTTATTTACGTTTTTAAAATCTATGGGGGAAAAGAATTCATGTTGGCCGGGCACAATGGCTCACGCCAGGAATCCTGGCACTTTAAGAGGCCGAGGCGAGTGGATGGCTTGAGCCCGGGAGTTCAAGGCCAGCCTAGGCAACCTAATAGGACTTTGTCTCTACAAAAAAATCAAAAAATTAGCTAGGTGTGGTGGCTCATGCCTGTAGTCCCAGCTACTGGGGAGGCTGAGGTGGGAGGATCGCCCAAGCCATGACCATCATTACCATGCCACTGCATTCCAGCCTGGGTGACAGAGCAAGATCTCGACTTTAAAAAAAAAAAAAAGAGGTATGTTTTACAAGAACTCAGAATAGAAAAATATGCATCACACATTTTAGAATGGCTGCCTATGCGGGAAAAGTAAAAGGGTTGGGGAGAGTCAGAGGTAAGCAATAAGAGGCATTGGCCTTGTTTTTTTTTGTTTGTTTTTTTTTTGAGTTGGCGTCTCACTCCGTCGCCCAGACTGGAGTGCAGTGGCTGCTTCCGGCCACCTCAGCCTCAACTTGCTGGGCTCCGGCGATCCTTCCACCTCAGCCTTCCAAGTAGCTGGAACTACAGACGCGCGCTACCACGCCTGGCTGATTTTTTGATTTATTGTAGAGATGAGGTTTCGCCTGCCCAGGCGGGTCTCGAACCCGCGGGCTCAGGCAATCCACTCACCTCAGCCTCCCAAGGCGAGGGATTACAGGCTGAGCCACCGAGCCCGGCTGGCCTTGTTATTTTAATCCAAAGATACGCAAAAGGATCACACGTGTTAAACAAACTGCATCACTTAAAGAGTACTTTTCAAAACATATCCAATGACCACTCACTTTTCATGCTAAGACGCCATCACCTCTGGCCTCAACTATCACAACAGTCTCTACGGGCTCTCCCTGAGTCTACCCATTTTCTTGTACAGTCTATTTGTAGAGCAAAATTGTTAAAATACAAGTCAAATCATACTAGCCACCAGATCAGCACCCTCCAGGGACTCCCCATCTTATTTAGAGTATAACCCACCATCTTTACAAGGGCTCCTGACCCTGACCCTAACCGAATCCTAACCCCCTGTGGCCTGACTTCCATTTTCTTTCTAATCTCATATCCCACAGCTCTCCCCTTTGTCTTCCCACCCCAACCACACTGGCCTCCTCACTGCTCTGTGTACCTGTCTCAGGGCCTTTGCACTTACTGTTTCTGCTGCTGGAAGGTTCATGCCCCAGACACTCAGTGAACAGATACTCACATGGCCATTCAGAATCTCACTTGAAAGTCACTTGTCCATGAGGCCTTTCCTGACCACACTAGTTAGGACTGTAAGTGTCCACCCTGCATGCTCTTTCTTTTTTACTTATCCCTATCACGCTCTTCATTTTACTTGCCTTTTATTCTCAGTCTCCCTCCTGTGGAAAGCAGGCTTCAAAGGCCCAGGGTTTTCCATTTCGTTCACTGCTATATCCTCAGAGCTTAAGCAGTCGGTGGAACATGGCATGCACCCAATAAAAGTATTTGAATTGAGTTTTGTTTAACATTAAAAACGTCCTATAGAGCTGTCCGTAAATGAAATGAGATCCCTCAGGAGGTTGTGAGCTCCCCATCTCTGAAGGAATTCAAGCAGAGGCTGAGTGACCTTTTGGTCAAGATACCGAAGAGAGGATGCAAGCACTAAGTACTTGATTGGACTAGATATTCATTCAAGTTCCTGCCAACCCTGAAATACCATAGTTCTGTGAATCGCCACAAAGATGCTACAAGGTCTTTAAACGGGACTTAGGGAGATCAACAAATGCTTAAGAAACCAGGGTCACATTTCCAATCTCCTATGCCTAGTGAATGGAGCACTGGTAGTTTGGGGTTCAAGAGGGGCAGAGATTGTTTAGTTTCCATCTCTAATGTAAGTCTTTTAAGCCCCATGAATCTATTTGGAAACATTTTCTCTTGAATACAAAAAAGTAGCATACATCTAATTGCAAATGAGAAATTTCAGGACAAGCTGGTGTTATCAAATAACTGTATTATCTGAAAAAAAAATTCATCATCTCACATAATTTAAATTCTTGCCCTTTGCTCCCATGTGTATATTTTTGCATTAAAAAGTCTGCTTAAAATTAGTTCAATTCTTCCCTTTGGGTAGATTTTAAAACAAAAAAGATGAGAGGATTATAGAAAGGACGAGAATGACTGAGAATTGAGATTTCTTCTACGGAGCTTCTTGATTTGATGTAGGATAAGAAAGTTCTCTTCTTTTGGAAAGCAGTTCTCTTCTTTTGGTCTAGGGTCTGTACAAATTAATGATGTCACCACCCTCCAGGGAAAAGAATACTTTGAACTTATGTATATACAGTGATAAGAAAATTGTGAAACCCAAGAGACAGAAATCCATGCCTCTTTGGCATCTGGGACCCAGTTTTTTGTTTTGTTTTCTTTTCTTTTGTTTTGAGTTGGAGTCTCACTCTGTCACCCAGACTGGAGTGCAGTGGCCGCTCCTGGCCACCGCAGCCTCGACCTGCTGGGCTCCGGTGATCCCTCCGCCTTAGCCTTCCAAGTAGCTGGAACTACAGGTGTGCACTACCATGCCCGGCTAGTTTTTGATTTATTGTAGAGATGAGGGCTTGCCAAGTTACCCAGGCGTTTCTCAAACCCTCAGTCTCCCAAGGCGCGGGATTATAGGCTGAGCCACCAAGCCCGGCTCAGGGACCAGTTTTGTGGAAGATCATTTGTCCACAGACCCAGGAGGTGGGGGGTGGTTTGGAGAGGCTACAAGCACATAGCGTTTATTGTGCATTTTATTTCTATCATTATTACATTGTAATATATGATGAAATAATCACACAGCTCACCATTAAAAAAGAGGCGTCGATGGAAGTGGTAAATAAAATAATGGGCGGGCCATGCACCTACTAAAATAAGTACCAGATTCTGATTGAAAGCCTGCCACCAGATGCAGCCGTGCAACCAAAGTATATCCACTCGCTTACCACTCACTGATAGGGTTCTGATATGAGTCTGCAAGCAATCAATGCATGATGGACTCTGTGCAGTCAACCTTACTGCTCATGTTAATCTGTATGTGCAGCCACTCCCCAGTGCTAGCATCACTGCTCCGCCTCAGATCATCGGACATCAGATTCTCAAAAGGAGCAAGCCACCTAGATCGCTCGCATGCACAGTTCACAATAAAGTTCTCGCTCCTGTGAGAATCTAATGCCGCCACTGATCTGACAGAAGTGGGAGCTCAGGTGGTAAACACAGATGAAGCTTTGCTCACTTGTCTGCCACTCACCTCCTGTTGTGCAGGTCATTTCCTAACAGGCCATGGACCAGTACCAGTCCGTGGCCCGGAGGTTGGGGACACCCGGGCTAAAGAATGATCAAGATATTTCTTGCACTTCCCCTGTCTCTACTGGAAAGTGAGATTCTTTCATTGTGGGAATAGTCCGGGGTCCTATAGGTGGGCAGTGGGCAGGAGGAGAGGTCCTCTGCTCTCTGAAGTTAAAACTCTGAAGCCAACCTGGATACTAATGCGAGCAGAGAAGGTGTTCCATCTTTTTTCACATCCCTTGACACAGAGATCAGGGACCCAGAAGAACATTCAATTACAACACTTTTATTTCATTCAAAGCAATGAGAGGCAGGTTTCTCCTGCTACTTTTACAGTCCTTTGTAAACAAACAAGAAGCTTTGAGCTTGAAATTTTACAGGCATTAAACATTCTCCTCCTGTTGCCAATATGTCATCTATTTCTGGAAAGGGGCCCACAAGTGTACCATGACTGAGAAGAATGGTTGCTAACAATTGCCAATCATTCCTCCCATTCCCTGCTGGTGTAGGGATTTTTTTAAAGGAAATTCTCCAAGTATGGGCTGCATAGTAGTCATTGGGTTGCTGTGTCTCTACCTGACATTTTCTCTTTTGTGTTCCCCACCCTCACTCTGTCTTCAACGATGGAACAGTCCTTCATCCTACAGAACAGGTGCTTTGCTCTAGAAACTTAGCACACTCAAAGAAAAACTTTCAACAGATTCAACAGTAGATCCTGGGCACTGAAGTCCCTAGCACTGCCAACAGTGCCAAGTAAAGATGGGGCTTGGTGGTGGCAGGGGGGAGAGAGGCACCACACAGGGTGTCCCCACATGGCACTCGCAACCTATTGGGCAGAACAGATTATTATTATAAAAGAAAATAATTAAACAGTAACCTAATACAGTGCTTCATGCCATAAAAACAATGAGTATATTTGGCACTAGAGAGGGCAAGTTTGGTGGTTTCACCTGGAATGACAGAAGAAAGAAACAGAGGAGCAGGTTGGGTAGGTCTCTCTATAAGAGGCCATACTTAGTTGGACAACCCATTCTGTCTTTCCTGATGGCCTCCTTGCCACGAAGTAGCCACAAGGTGTGGGGGGTGGGGGGGAAGGGCACAGGTAACCTTAGGGAACTTAAATAGGCCAGATGTCTTGGTACCACTTTGATGTTCCCTCATGGGATTGTTCAATTCTTAGAACCCAATTCTCAGAAAACACAAAGGTAAAATGCTGCCACCGAGTCAATGAATTCCCCTTTTTCTCCAGAGAACTGGATGGTTCTGTGCATACACTTGTAGACGGCTTTTCTCCAAAGGGAGAATGTTAAGCAAGAAATAATTAGCAAGAAATGCTGGAAGAAAGCATAAGAGCAGGACAAAAAGGCTCAGTCCCAGAAAACCATGGAAGGAGTGGGCGCTTAAGTCCCAAGCAGAAGGAATCAAGTCTCCAAACATGGTGCAGCCCAGCCTGAGGGCAGCTCTGACAGTCTCTTCTTGTTGAGCCCTTACATCCACCTGAGTGCGACTTTCAGACCCCAAGGAACAGGCCTGGGCTATATTACCAAGGGCATATTCCTTCATCCTAGATTGCAGAACAGGGCAAGCCTGCCTACCAACCTTGAGGAGTTTGGATAGCAGAGACAATAAAACAAGCACTTAGTACAGAGCCTGGGACACATATTACTCAAGTGGCTTTTTTTTTGAGCTGGAGTCACTCTGTTGCCCATGCAGTGCCATGATCACAGCTCACCGCCACCTCTAATTCCTGGACTCAGGAGATCCTTCCACCTTAGCCTCCCAAGTAGCAGAGACTACAGTTTCATGCCACCATGCCTAGCTAATTTTTATAAATATATATACTGTACAGACAAGGTTTCATTATGTTGTCGAAGCTGGTCTCAAACTCCTGGGTTCAAGCAATCCTCCTGCCTTGGCCTCCAAAGGGCTGGGATTACAGGCATGAGCCACTGTGCCCAGCCTCAAGTGGCAATTATTAATACCACTGTTAATCATAAAAATCTTTACATCACCTTCCTCTCTATCAAAGCTTCTTATTTCTTTCTCTCTTTCTTTCTTTGTTTTTGCTATACTCTAATAAGTAGAACGTTACATACTAGATCGCCTATAGGGTTTTCTTCTTCCTTCAGTGCTTTGGGTCATCCTGGTTTAATCAGTCCTTTTAAAGAATCACCAGCCATTCTTCTGGCTGACATTTTAATCAGGTTTTCCCAAGAATCCCAGAGGAGGGGGGGAAATGGAATTGCAATGAAAAAAATTCACTTCTCTCTACATGCCAGTAAATTATAACTCTGCAGCCGCCTCAGAAAAAGAACAAAAGACACATGGCGGAACATTTTTATGGCTGAAAAAAATTGACAAAGCAGTAGAACCCAATTCTTTGCAGTATTGATGGGGGTGGGGGACAGGGACAGGGAATGGGTCCATTTCTGCAGAATTGTGTCCTCATCATTTTTCTGACTTGATACTGAAAATGTTCACAGGACTCCTTTGGGATAGCAGCAAAACATCTGCTTCTCTCCACATATCCTTACAAAGATAGAAAAGGAGATTGCCTCTAAGTTCCCAGAACAGAAGATAATATTCAAATAACACATTTAGAGCTTTGTACTCCAATGACACAATATTCTGTGGCCCACAGCATTTCTCCTTGAGAAGCTCTTTCCAGCCCTGTTGTCAGGCCTCCCCTGCGGGGTCTTTAATGGGTCCTGAAGATCACTCTGAAACAGACATCTGGTCTAGGGATGTGAGTCCATCCGGCAGGAATCAGACAGCCTGGGTGTGTATCTTAGCTCGCCACTTATCTATTCGGTGTCCGTAGGCAAGCTACTCAACCTTTCTGAATTCAGTCACTTTATCTGCAAAACAGAGATACCAGTGCTGCCTTCTAGTTTGGACAGTGTGGGGATTCAGTGGTCATGTAGCAAAGGCCTCCCCATTTCCCCTCCCTCCATTCCTCCTCATCCTCCCACCCCGTGTCCCCCTACCCTCCACTCTCCGCTCTGTCCACCCCGCCCCCCACCCCCACACCACACACACACAAGATGAGGTCTGGCTCCCAGAGCATGCACACTCATCCATGTTTGGTAGTGAGAACCAGAAGTGAGAGAAGACAACCAGGAGGCAGCAAGACGGAGCATGACATCCTGACGGGTACATACCAGCTCCCACCCTCCTCCCACCCCTCCCTACATGGTCTTCATTGCTTTCCCGATGGGAGCTGGAAATCTTAACCAACCACCACTTGTGTTGATTTCCTAGGGCTGCTCTAACAAGGTACCACAAACTGAGTGCTTGAACTATAGTAGTGTGTTATCTCAGTTCTGGAGTCTGCAAGCCTGATGAGATCGAGGTATGGGCAGGGTTGGGTCCCTCTGAGGGCTGTGAGGGAGGGTCTGCTGCAGCCCCACCCCTGGCTTCTGGTGGTTTGCTGCCAGAGTTGGTGTCCCATACTTGTAGATGCATTCCCTGATCTCTACCTTCGTCTTCCCATGGTGTTCGTCTCATACGCGTGTGTCTCTGTCCAAATTTCCCCTTTTCACAAGAACAACAGTCATATTGGATCCAGACCCACCCACGTGACCTCATCTTGACTAGTTATATCTGCACCAACGTTATTTGCAAACAAGGTCACATTCCAAGGTACTGAGGGTTAGCTCTTCAACACATACATTTACGGGGGGAGGGGGACACGATTTAACTCATAACACCACTTATTAGCCCTGTGACCCTGGGCAAGTCACTTGACCTCTGTGCCTCAGTTTCCTCTGGGCTAGTTCAAGAACTGTAGCAGAGCTGTGATATACTCGCCACAGTCCCCATGGGTCTTGTCACTGTGGCACTGGCTGCCTGAATTTCATCGGTCTAAGGGCTTTCTCTGGCAGCCAAAGTCTTCCTGCCTGTGCTACACTGGGCTGAATGATCCAGAGAACTAATACTCACAGGAAGTTGTTTCCCTCAGGGCACTTCACTTCCCAGCTGCATGACTGATCATTGGTGAGGCAACAAAGTGCAGTGTTTAAGACCATAGGCTCTGAACTAAGCACACCTGGATTCCGATCATGGCCCCGCCACTTTAGAGCAGTGTGATCATGCACACGTTGCTCCATCAGGCTAAGCCTCAGCTTTCACCTCTGGAAAATGGGCATAATGATAGCTGTTCTCCACAACAGCAAAAACAAGGAACCAACCATCGAAGCTGGACTGGATAAAAAAAATGTGGTACATATACACAATGGAATATTATGCAGCCATAAAGAAAGACAAACATATGGACTTTGCAGCAACTTGGATGGATTTAGAGTCGATCATACTCAATGATCTATCACAGAAACAAAGAACAGAGTACCATATGTTCTCACTCATAAGCGGACCTTGAACAATTATCCTAATACCATAAGAAAGGGATTGGCAGTAGTGGGAAACTGTCAGGGGACAGGGGATAGGATTGGCAGTTGAGGGAAACTGCTAGGGGAGGGAGGGGCATACCTCATCAACAAGGCTACCTACATAATCAGCGTTTGCATACCTAACCCTGAATTGTACCCCACATCTTTATAATAAAAAAAAAATAGCTGTTCCCTGAGGACTGAATAAGAGAAAGCAGGTATGGCCAATACTCAGAGCTCAATGAAAGTTATTTATGATTCTCACTCATTTATTTATCCTTTTTCTACTGTAAAGATGGGGCCAGGCATTCCTCTGACACCTCTCTCTTCCCCAAGGCTTTCTGGTGGCTACTTCCCTCCCGCATGTCTGCTATATAATAGCCACTCAATAAATGTTCCAAAGAGTGAATGAATAAATGAATGATGCAGGGAAGAGCTCAGCTATTACTATTCACATTTTATATTCGGTCGTTTCCGGAAGGGATTGGAGGAGGTTGAGGAATTATATGAATCAGAGTTTATGTGTTCTGGCATATAAACCATGGATAGTAAAATATACAAGCAAAGAGTCCAAATAACCCAAGATTGGGAGCTTTAATTAATTAATGCTAACTCTTCCTGCCTGAGCAAAGGCCTCAGGCTAATAACATTCTGAAATTGCTTAAAAGCAGTTATAGTCACAAAACCGAGGTACACCAGGAGTCCACTGGGAGCTTTAACAACATTACACCTGAGCTCTTTATGTCAGGAGGGAGCTCCAGAGACCAGTCACGGACCAAAGCAAGAGGGGGAAAAGCCTCACTCAGCAAATAGCAG
This sequence comes from Tarsius wallacei, assembly GCA_963574415.1. Taxonomy (NCBI): domain Eukaryota; kingdom Metazoa; phylum Chordata; class Mammalia; order Primates; family Tarsiidae; genus Tarsius; species Tarsius wallacei. Next base: position 5,531 of record CAUYQG010159149.1, on the reverse strand, counting down.
GCTATTAACTTGGTGTGTGTGGATGGTACCCAGGGAGGCAGTAATTGAGTCAATAAAAAATCAGAGTGGATAAACAGGCCGAGATTTGGGCGGGGCACGCAAAACAGCCGGTTGCTGAGGAAATTCCGAGTGAGACAAGCTGGAAAATGTGGGTCACTATATAAGACTTCAAAAGACGATGCACGTTGAATAAATGGTAAGAGCAATATTTAAATGACGTGATGGAGTGGTCGTCATTTAATAAAAATACCGGCTAAAGTGCATCGTGGGCTTACTATGCTCACCACACTGACCTGAGCACTTTGCCTGTGTTTTATCCTCATTTGATGCTCACAACAGCCCTACAAGGTACATTTCGTGGTGATCCCATTTTATATTTGAGGAAACTGAGCCACAGAGAGGTTAAGTGATTTATTTTTCACCATTATCTCATTTAACCCTCAGCACAATGCTTTGAAGGAGTCACTGGTATTTATCCTCATTTTATAGACAAGCACAGGGTGGTCAATAATTTGGTCAAAGTCCCGCATCTAGTAAGTACTAAACCGGGGTTCAAAACTGGTACTAACATGCTGGCTGCTACATGAAATATATTTAGATTCACCTCAAAGAATATCTAGCATGGAATTTGGGTGGTGTCTTCATAGTGGGAACAACAAACACTTACATAGAGTTCACTATAGGCCAGGAACCATTTTCAGCACTTTTAATAAGTAATTAAAATATACCACCCCTGAGGCAGGTGGTATATTAGCCCCATTTTACAGGTGAAGAAACTGAAGAAGAGAGTTGAGGTCTTGTCCTGGAGTCACAGTAAATAGTGGAGCCAAAGTTTTGGGGCCTAGAGTCTGTGTTTATAACCACGCTGCTCTCCTATGTAATATGATTTTTTAAATCTATGCTGGACAATGTGGTGACCAATAATGGTGAAAAATAAATCAGCAACAGCAGTGAATTTCCTTAAAATCTTTTTTTTTTTTTTTTTAGAGAGACGGGATCTTGCTATGTTACCCAGGCTGGTCTGGAACTCCTGGCCTCAAGCAATCCTTCTGCCTCAGTCTCCCAAAGTGCTGAGATTACAGGCATGAACCACCACACCCGGCCACGCCTCATCATATCACAGAGAAGTATTCACACCATCATCTTGTTTCAATGCCCATCATTTATTTTAAGACTGTCGGTCTAATACGAGAGACAATGTCCCTGTTCCCAGGAAATAGAAATCACAGAACAGGAACACAATGCTGTATTTCAGACCCTAGAAAGATGCAGAGACGAGGTCATGTTGTGCCCCCCCACACATACACACCCCTGTCACCTCTGTCCTGGACAGCAGAGTTCTCTGCTGCCTACAGGTGTCTAGCCACCGTCACAACTGCTGATGTCGCCACTAGACACTAGAACTGCAGCTCTGCGCGGGCGGCCCCTCTGGCTTTGGAGAGCAGGCCATTACTTCATTTTTTCTATCCCCTGCCGTTTCTTTTCTGCAAACGCTATTGTGAGAAGAGGCTCATGAGGAGATGAAGCTGGGAGACACTGGCCTGTTGGAAATACCTTTTGAGGTTCTCCACGAAATGTGAATACGCTTGCCACTGCTGAGGTCTGTGCTGATGGGGGACCCTCCTGAGCTGTGAGCACTGCTCGCTCCTCCCCCCGCTGCTAAAACATCTCCATCCGCAGCACTGATATGGAGAGACAGTCACAAAAGATCAAACACAGTGGCTGGAAAGGATCGGTGTCCTTTTTTTTAATCAATGTTCCAAGCGCCAGGCAAGCCGGCTGGGTCTAGAGGCCTGTGTGCCCCAGTGGCAATAGCCATCCCACAAGGCAAGGCTTTTGGCCCACAGGGTGGCTCATACTGTGAGACCATTCTAGTCTCATCAGTATTTCCTGTCTGCTAACCATGGCAAGATGAAGTCTTGTGTGGGGGTGTGCCTGGGGCCTGCAAATTAAGAGAGTAGCACCAGGGTCCAGACTTGGGGGGCCTTGATTAGATCCTCATCATGGCTTCCCATCTCAACATACATCAATCACACTGGGTGGAAATTATCGAGGAATACGATGGCATGTGTCACCGAACGGGCAGGAACATCTTCATGATCAGAAAATAGGATTTGTTTACTTTTGTTTCTGCAGAACTTGGGCACCTAGCTACTGTACACACTCAGTAAATATCTGCCGATTCTGAGCAATGACTCAGGGAGACAGTCTGGGGTGGGGAGTATCAGTACCAGCTAATGTTAAAAACAAAAATAAAACGGAAGCGTGTTTTTATAATCATTCAGTGAAAACCTCTTTCATGGCACTGAACATTTTGATATGGACGGCCCGTTGTATCTTCACAAGCAACCCTATTATGTAAGGAACATCACTCTCCTTAATTTGTAGGTGAAGGAATGGAGGTGGGAAGGAGTTAAGTACCTTGCCCAGGACCACACAGTTAGTAGTTAATGGTCTGAGCTAGAATTTGAAACCAGGAAATTGATTCCAGCTTCCATGAAATTAAACACACCCTTCTTCCTAGCCCCTTAAGATGCAAGTTTTTGCCATTTGGGGATTTTTTTTTTTTTTTTTTTCCCCCTCTTTCTCCCATCCCTCCCCTTTTTTCTCCTTGGAATTTTTTCAGTTCACTTTACCTAAATAAAACCTGGTATGGAAATAAAACCAGCTGAAAGGTAGAGTGCTCAGCATTCTTAGTCCTGCCCTTACACCTGGTCTCAGATCCTATAATCCAGGCCGGATCTGATGGCTGTGGCAGGAAAATCGCGGTTCTGGCTGGAATCGGTCTCTGCGGTTGAGGGAGAGCCCCGCCTGCTTGAAGCACGTGTTGCGTCGACTCTGCCACCAGCCCACTGTCCGGCTGACCTCGGGCAAGTTTCCAACCTCTCTGAGACTTAGTCTATTTAAAACATGGGAATAATAACTTCTGCCCCGCATTTTTTCAGGGTTGGTTTCCATGAAGACTGATGAAGACCAATGGATACGAGAGCGCTTTAAACATAATGAAATACTCTGCCACTGTGAGAAGGAGCAGTGTCAGGATTCCAGCAATTCTTATTTAGGCCCCCGGGAGAGGTTGCTTTTATTCACTTATTTTTTTAATCGAATAAAGAGGAGTAAGAAAGAAAACCATAAGAGTGAGTCACACGGAGATAGAGAAGGAAAGACAGAGACTGAAAGACAGAAGAAAGAGAAAGGCACGGGGGAGATGAAAGATGGGCAAAAAGTCAGGGTGGCAACATGCAGATGGAGAGAATCAGAGATAGGGACAGAGAGCTAGAAAGAGCAACAAGGTCAGAGAGAGAGCCAGAGAGAGAACCCAAGGCTAAGATTCATTTCGCATCTGTTCCATTAGATGCAGCAAGTAAATTGCCTCCATGCTTGGGCACAGATCTAATCTTAATGACTTAAACTCTTTATTCCTCCAACCAGTTGGCCTCTAACCTTCGCCTCCTTAGTTGGCCTTCCATTGGAATTCATCACTCAACCCTTGTCAACTTATCACTGAAGGTGTGCCAGGTGAGGTGGCTGTCTGTTACCAAGAACCATTGTACTAGTCCGTTTTGCATTGCTATAAATACCCAAGACTGGGCAATTTATAAAGAAAAAAGATTTTGATTCGTGCTTCTGCATGGCGCCAGCATCTGCTGGGCTTCTGGTGAGGGTCTCAGGAAACTCACAATCATGGTAGATAGCAGAGAAGGAACAGGCATGTCCCATGGCAAAAGCAGAAAAACTAGAAAGAAGGGAGGTACCAGCCTCTTTTAAACAACGAGTTCTCCCACATACTAATAGAGTGAGAATTCACTCATTACCCAAGGGACAACACCAAGCCGTTTATGATGGATCCGCCCCCAAGACCCAATCACTTCCCCCTAGGCCCCACCTCCAACACTGGGGATCACATTTCTTTTTTTGTCTGTTTGTTTTTTTTTATTTTAAAGATTTGGGGTGCAGTTCAGGATTAGGTATACAAGTGGGCATCATATAGGCAAAGTTTGGGCCTCCCTTTGGTCCCCACTTCGCCTGGTTTGAGATCAAGTACCCTTATTGAGGTTTTGTCGCCCCCCCCCAACCCACCCCGGCAGTGTCCCACTACTGCCAGTCCCTTTCTTATAGTATTATGGTAAATGCTCACATGAATGAGAACATGTGGCACTCTGTTCTTTGTTTCTGTGATAGATCACTGAGTATGAGAGAATCTAAATCCATTTCAACATGAGATTTGGAAGGAACAATAAACGATATCAACCCTATTGCCAGTGAAGAAGCCATGTTGGTCGTACACATACACCTGCCACTTGCACCTGGTTTGTGATAGGAATTTTCCCATGCTGGGTCTCCTAGGGAGTCCACCTGCTCAGCATCTTACTCTCACGGCCATCACCAGTCCCTGGGCAGAGAAGACATGTTGGCTGCCATGTCACCCACTGAATGGACTTGATACTGGACTCCTCCAAGTAAATCAAGAAAAGAGCCAAAAGTTCCAGCCAGTGCTCAGATGAAGTGGAGACTTACTCAAAGAAAACTCTTTTTTACATTCTTACACAATACTTCTGGCACCAAATGTGTTGGTTTTCCACACCGAGCAATTCTCCAATTACCTGTGGACACCAACTAGTTCTCCTACAACTTATTTCTTACACCAACTACCTGGAGGTACACAAGACAGCCCCTAATTCAGATGCCAGCCACCAGATCAGGCTTCCCATATTTCTTTTTTTTAAATTATTATTATAAAGATGTGGGGTACAGTTCAGGGTTAGGTATACAAACGTTGTTGATGCAGGTACCCTTGTTGATGAGGTATACCCCTCCCTCCCCTGGCAATTTCCCTCAAATGCCACTCCTAACCCCCCTCCCATGTTAGTTTCCCACTACTGCCAGTCCCCTTCTTATAGTATTATGATAATTGCTCAAGGTTCACTTATGAGTGAGAATATATTGTACTCTGTTCTTTGTTTCTGGGAGAGATCACTGAGTATGATCGACTCTAAATCCATCCAAGTTGCTGCAAAATCCATATGTTTGTCCTTCTTTATGACTGCATAATATTCTATTGTGTGTATGTACCACATTTTCTTTATCCAGTCCAGCTTCAATGGGCAACATGGTTGGTTCCATGTTTTTGCTATTGTGAATAGAGCTGCAACAAACATCCGTGTGTAAGTATCTTTTTTGTATAATGATTAGAGTTCCTCCAGGTATATTTCCAATAGGGGAATTGCTGGGTCATATGGAAGGTCAATTTCTAGTTCTTTCAGAAATCGCCACATTGTCTTCCAAAGAGGTTGCACTAGTTTGCATTCCCACCAGCAGTGTAGAAGCATTCCTTTTTCTCCGCATCCTCACCAGCATCTGTTATTGTTTGTTTTATTAATGGTGGCCATTCTTACTGGGATTAGGTAGTATCTCAATGTGGTTTTGATTTGCATTTCTCTGATGATGAGTGAGGCTGAGCACTTTTTCATGTGTCTGTTGGCTGCCCATATATCTCCTTTTGAGAAGTGTCTATTCATGTCTTTTGCCCA